>JBBPBX010002387.1:14060-32419 GCA_038048925.1 Garcialebias charrua | reverse complement strand
CCCAGTAAGAAATTAACTATTTTTTCCTTCATTATGGCTCCAAATGTACTGTATGTGTTTCTTGATAATTATGTAGGGTACTGTGTTAGGATAGGCTAAGTGCTTGGTAACTGTACAGTACTGCATGTACGTGTAAAAGTGACGGCTAGTGTGTTTTCCGACTTATGGCGATTTTCGACATGCGAACGGCCGTAGGAAAGGAACTCGTTCATAACTTGGGGAATACCTGTACAGTATTTAGTCTGAGCAGTAAACCCAAATACACTTGTCATCAAACAACAGTGATTTTTGAGCAACTTAATTTACAGCTACGAAGGAAACAAAATTAACCCACAAGATGCAAAAAAATAAAAAAATAAATCCAAAGTCCACTTGTGAAGAGACTGAAAACAAGAGCAGGAAAGAGCAAGAGTCTGGTGAGAGAGCCACAGTACGCGTTTACTAAAACAATAATATAGATAGTTTAAAGTGCCATTCTTTGCAAAGGTTGAGTTAGATTAATTACCATACCATGCCATTTTATTTATAAAGCACTTTAAACAGCGACAAGGCCAAACCAAAGGGCTGTACAAACAAAGAAACAACAGGCAACACACACAATGAAGTACAAAAAAGACATAAAAACATTGCAGATCATAAATAAAACGACCAACACAGATTAGCTGGTGTTGAAAGCAATTGGAAGCAGCCGCTTCAACCCAAACAGAAAAAGAAAAGCGTCAGTGAAACGCTGAAAAATCCTATCGAATTATAAAAAATATCACATCATCGTTATTGAATAAAAGTATATCGCGAGATATATCGTTATGGAATTATTGTCCAGCACTATGCAAATCCCACCCAGAAAGGCCCCGGGCCAGGATTTGATACGGCAACCTGCTCGCTGAGAAGCGGCAGCTCTAACAACTGCGCCACTGTGCCACCCTCAACATAAGGTAGCCTAACTATTGCGTACTTACATAGCTGCCCACTGCTCCACCTGGGTGTATCTCAGGTGTGATGGGTTAAATGCAGTGAACTAATTTTGTCATTGTCAAGTCTATTTTCCTGTAAAACAAAATGGCTCCAAGCAGTCTCTTCTGGACTGTCTTGGTGACATTAGAGTGTGGATGGCACTTAATTTCCTCCATTTTAATGATAAAAAGACAGAGGTTATGGTCTTTAAATCTAGTGCTCCTGACAGTCCCACCACTTTTGATTTTTCCTCTTTGGCCCCATATGAAAAGTCGATTGTGACAAATCTAGGAGTGAAAATTGACCCCTGCCTGAAACTGGACTGTCACATCAACAGCATGGTTAAGTCCTCGTTCTTTCATCTGAGGCGCCTGTCAAAAATCAAGCCCCTCCTTTCTAGACGCCACTTAGAGACCGTAATCCACGCTTTTATTACTTCACGCCTGGATTATTGTAACTCTCTTCTGATTGGAGTAAATAAGGCCTCGCTTTCTCGGTTGCAGCTGGTACAAAATGCTGCTGCACGATTTTTGACTGGTACAGGCAGACGTGAGCACATCACTCCAGTTTTAATGTCCCTTCATTGGCTTCCTGTCCAGTTTCGAATCCATTTTAAAGTTTTATTGTTTGTTTTTAAGTCTTTGAACGGTTTTAGTCCCTCTTATCTGTCTGAACTGCTTCAACTTTATGTGCCATCACGTGCTCTTAGATCCGCTGACCAGATGCTTTTAGCAGTCCCGAAAACCTTTTATAAGACCAGAGGAGACAGAGCATTTTCAGCTCTGGCTCCTAAATTGTGGAACGAGCTGCCACTGAAGGTCAGGCAGGCCCCATCAATATCTGTTTTTAAAACTCGTTTAAAAACACATATGTTTTCATTGGCTTTTAAACCAGAATGAGTTCACATCTCTGTTTTAATGTTGTATTATTTTACTTGTGATGTTCTGATATTTATATGATTGAGATTGATTGTTTTTATTGTTTTGTGCTTGTTTTTATTCTTGTTAGGGATGCACCGATCCACATTTCTCACTTCCGATCCGATACCGATACTTATTAACTCAGTATCGACCGATACCGATACTTTCCCGATCCGATACTGTTCCGGTATTTGACTCTGTATAATGGAACTTTTGCACCCAAAATATTCATTTTAACATTGTGTGAGATAAACCCAATGAAGACACTCTTAAGCCTTACAATAGGGAACCCCCTATTGTAAGGCTTAAGAATGTCTTCATTGGGTTTATCTCAGACAATGTTAAGAAGGGCAGTCACAGAATGTGATTGAACACAAATGCTCTTTGAAACTGGATCGGAAAAGTATCGGCAGGTTTGATCCGATACCCGATACTTAAATAATGCTGGTATCGGATACCGATACCGATACTGGATCGGATCTGCCCCATCCCTAATTCTTGTACAGCACTTCGGACGGCTGCTGCTGTATTTTTAAGTGCTTTATAAATAAACTGGTATGGGTATGGTATGGTATTGTATGGGAGCATGACAACAACACATAGCACTTTAAACTTCAATCTTTAATCCAGCCAATCTATCCAATTTAAGGAAACCTAACCAATTAAGTATTCACGTTCAATATAAACTAAAAAGGATGTGAACGTGCTTTTTTCACCTTGTTAGTTTTGAGTCATCCTTTCCTGAACAGCTGAATTTGATCAGATGCACTTTTTTAATGATATGCACACAGACGCCCACCTGGCTTCCTCCTGCTGGATTTCTGATGTTAACAAGACTCTAATCCTGGGCGCTAAGCCGACTGTTGTCTTTGCTCTCTGCCTGGGAAATTTAAGTACCTCTGGCTTTGCCCACTCTTCGCTCTGAGCTGTGTACTGTATTTATCAGTACAGTCGGCTGCTCGCTAAGCTCCGAGGGAAAACAGTCGGCACTCATCGCCCGAGTGAGCTGTGCTTATTTTGGAACTGGAGTTTGACTCGAGGCGGGTCTTTGTGGATATCAGCTGACCCAGTGTCTTAAAAACCTCTGCACTACAGATGTTTATTTAACGCTCCTGGACTGGGACTGGGCCAGTTACAGTAGAAAAGAAATACACTGGAGATCATTGGATGGATGGGTTTAAACCCATATTTAGGAGATTATGTTAACCAGTTTCTGTTTTAAGGCTTTAAAAACTAACAGTTATAGACAGAATAATTAAAGTCAAGTATTACCGTATTTTCCGCCCTATAAGTTGCACCGCCCTATAAAACTAAAAAAGCCCTATGGACTAAAAACATTAGTCCAATTATGTCCAATAAAGTGGAAAAATCCATAAATATGTTGCTTCGCCCTATTAGTCGCACCTATTATGCGTCACCGCTGACGTTATGCGTCACCGCTGACAACCCGGAAATGTGGGCCGTGTTTTGCCCAAAATGGATCGACTAACAAATGGTGGCCACAGGAGCATGCAGGAAGGACTTTAACAAGATTAACACTTAAAAACAATTATTTGTTTGCTGAAAATTATAGCAAAGATGTGTCTTAGCTGAACTTTTCCTTAATAAATGAACGTAACTGTTAAATGAGCTGGATTTAAAAATTTGTTTCGCTACGTGCAGAAAGTGCACCCGCACTGGTGGGAACGGTGAAATTCTTTAAAATGTAGCAAAATAAACAACTAAATATATATATATATTTGTTAGCTGACATTATAGCAAAAGTGTTTCTGAGCTGAACTTTTACATAATAAATGAATAAAACGGTCAAATCAGCTGAATTTAAATAGTTTAGCTACACTGGCACAACAAAATGAGCATGCGCAGCAACAGACCTGCATCTCTTTAAAATTTAAAAAGATAAACACCTTAAAAAATTGTTTGCTGAAAATGATAGCAAAGATGTGTCTGTGCTAAACTTTTCCTTAAAAAATGAACATTGTCAAATCAGCTGGATTTAGTTACCTCTCTGGAAGTGTCATAGCTCCAGGGATGAGGAGGCCGGTTCATGACGGACCGAGTCCGAGCAGATGCGTCTTCGGTCGGACACATGAGCTGGGAACGCTCGGTGAAAGCTCTGGAAGTCTCTGACCTCCAGACAGCAGGAGGCCGTGCTGTGACAGAGTGAGTCCGACCAGATGAGTCTGCTGTCGGACACATGAGCTGGGAACGCTCGGTGTGCCCCTAGCGGCTGAAAGTGGTACTGCGCCCCTAGCGGCCGAAAGTGGTACTGCGCCCCTAGCGGCCGAAAGTGGTACTGCTCCATTTTTTCACGAAAATGAATGGAAACAATCATATCTGAGCCAAAAATTGCTCTAAAAATATGGGAAAAAATACATAAATATGTCGCTTCGCCACATAAGTCGCAGGACATAAAAATTAGGCAAAAAGGTGTGACTTATAGGCTGGAAAATACAGGTACAGTACTTGAAGTAATGCACGTCGCCTAGAGTTATACATAAAAGCAACAAAAGTCCAAACAACTAATATTTAACAAGTGGTACACCCATGTCCCTGTCGCTGAAGGATTTAAATGCCGTACATGTAATTGCCATCTATAGAGCGCACCTGAATAAAAGCCACGCATACTAAAAAAAAACAATTTTGTACATAGATTAGCCGTGCTTGTGTATAAGCCGCAGGTGTTCACAGTGTAACATGAGAGGCAGCACACAGCTACTGGGAGAGATGTGCATCTGTTGTTGTAGATCAAGAATCAACCACTCTTGCATTGGAGGACGGTTTCTCTAACCACTCATCCACGGCCGCCCCATATACAACACAGCTGTATGTAATGAACACATAAACTGGGCTAATAACAAACTAGTAATCACTAAAAGAACAATGCTAAACAGCTAACCAAAATTAATAAAAATGAGTTACCCATAATCCCTCAGAGGCCATGTGACTGGCCGTCAACCACAATGAACCAGTGAGGTAGACTCATTAACCGTGTTTCCATCAAGGTTTCTTGATGCGCATTTTGAAGTATCGCATTTTCGCATTTTGAAGTATCGCATCAGAAAAGCAAAACGAGAGATGGAAACAGATTTGCCGACTCAGTTCTGACGTAGCGAACATTTACGTCACGTGACTTTGTCTCCGGACAACATAACATCGCTAAAACTAGTTGGCATGACAGAATAAATACAACTTGCCCGATAGCAACACATACCTGAAATATTCTCTCCATTTTGCCGAGATGTGTGGTCGGGTCCTGTTTTCAACCGCTACTTCCTGTTTACTGTAGACATGCGTAACGCTGACGTCTGACGTAATGACGCTGACGTCTGACGTAATGCCGCTTTGCGTGGCCTGGTGGATGCGCTTCAAGCCAGTTGATGGAAACCCTTCTGATTCGCATTAATTTTTATTTACATTTTTGCGAAATTTCAAAAATTCTCTCAAAATTCGAATTGAAAATAGATGGAAACACGGTTATTGAGAAACGAGGACCCAGCCCCCAAGAGAGACGAGCATGGGGCTGCTATGTGAGCCCTGAGCGTGTCAAAGTTAAATGTTTTCTGGAGGTATGGTAGTTAATGTTCGTAGGTTTGGAGGTGAGTGTTTTTCTGAACAGAGAATGAAGTAAACAAATGTTTTTAATGCCAGATAATCAAGTAGGAAGGAATTTCAGTGTGTAGGACAGGAAGGTTTTTTCTTTGTTTGTCAGCAGGATGACGTATCCTGGCGAGTGTCAAAGTCAAAGTCAACTTTATTGTCAGAACTGCAATATGTACAGGACATACACAGGATTGAAATTGCATTTCTCTCTCAGTCCCTCGGTGCAACAGTAACCATTTAAACACTAAACAATTAATAAACAAGCATAAAATGAAATAATAAAAGTTTAGTACTGTCCTGAGTTTTTTGCATAGTAGTTTTTCATAGTAGTAAAAAAAGTATAAAAAGTTTCACCAACACCAAAACACCAACATTTAATAAACATAATCATAAAATGAAATAGAGTGTAATACTGTCCTGAGTTTTTTCATAGTAGTTTTCCATAGTAGTATAAAAGTATAAAAAGTTTCACCAACAGCAAAAATGAAATAGAGTGTAATACTGTCCCGAAGTATAAAGTATAAAAAGTATATCTATAAAATAAATGAAGGTTCTGGCATTTGACATTTGTAAAGAGTGACAAAGCAGCATATGGGGTTAATGTACACAGTATATGTATGAGGTAGTTGATATTGGTATAGAAACAAAGTGGCATTATGCAATAAGGCTAGTAAAAAGAATATACAGGTAGTCCCCGACTTACGAGCGAGTTCCGTCCCTAGGGGGCGCTCGTATGTCAAAAATTCGTAAGTAGGATCACATAGTAAAAAAAAAAAAAAATTTTTTTTTTTTTTTTTACTTTTTTTTTATTTTATTTTTTATAAATGAATACATGTACAGTACTGGACAGTCACCAAGCACTTAGCCTATCCTAACACAGTTTTTAAAGATGAAGGAATAAGTTGAATTGTCTCCCTTTCACATAAAGGGAGCAAGCTCCCTATGGAGCCTGCAGGGAGGAGGGAGACAATTCAACTGACTCCTTCATCTTTAAAAACTGTGTTAGGATAGGCTAAGTGCTTGGTGACTGTCCAGTACTGTACATGTATTCATTTATAAAAAATAAAATAAAATAAAAAGTAAAAAAAAAAATATATATTTTTTTAAATGAGATGCATGCTCTTAAGTCCGGGACCTCGTAAGTCAGAGCGCTCGTAAGTCAGGGACTACCTGTATACTGTATATCAGCAGTAGTGTAGATATAAAAAGTCTAGATGTAAACAGTAGTAATAAATGTAAACAGTAGTAATAAATGTAAACAGTAGTAATAAATGTCAACAGTAAATGTAAACAGTAGTATGACTATAGGCAGTAATGTAATACAAACATTAGTGCAAATATGAGAAGTAGTGCAAACTGAATGAGCACATGACCGTGAGTTGAGTGAATGACCCGTATTGATGACACAGAGTCCAGTGTTAAAAACTTTGTGTTGTGTGGTAATGTGTGAAAGTTTTTTGTGATTAAGGCAGTACAAGTGGGAGGGAGGGCAGAGCAGGCAGAGTGTTTAGCATCCTGACTGCCTGATGAACAGAGCTGTCTCTCAGTCTGCTGGTTCGAGCCTGGAGACTCCTCAGTCTCCTCCCTGATGGCAGCAGTCTGAAGCAGCTGTGTAGTGGGTGTGTGGGATCACCTGCCATGCAGAGGGCTTTCCGAGTGAGGCAGTTGCTGTGTAAGTCCTGCAGTGAGGGCAAGGAGGTGCCGACAATCTTCTCAGCTGCTCTCACTATACGCTGGAGGCTCTTTCGGCAGAATGCAGTGCATGCACCAAACCACACCGTGATGCAGCTGGTCAGGACACTTTCTATGGCTCCCCTGTAGAAGGTGCACATGATGGTGGTTGGAGCTCCAGCTCTATTCAGCTTGCGGAGAAAGTAGAGGCGTTGGTGAGCCTTCTTGGCCAGTGCTGCAGTGTTCCTGCTCCAGGACAGGTCCTTTGAGACGTGCACTCCCAGGAACTTGGTGCTGTCCACTCTCTCCACTGCGGTGCTGTTGATGGTCAGAGGGGCATGTTGGGCATCCCTCTTCCTGAAGTCCACAACAATCTCTTTTGTCTTCTCCACGTTGAGAGTGAGATTGTTGTGTCCGCACCACAAGGCCAGGCGGCTCACCTCGTTCCTGTAGTCCGTCTCATCGTTGTTGCTGATGAGACCCACCACTGTTGTGTCATCCGCAAACTTGATGAAGTGGTTGGAGCTGTACGATGGTGTGCAGTCGTGTGTTAGCAGGGTGAATAGAAGGGGGCTCAGCACACATCCTTGTGGGGCTCCTGTATTCAATGTGATGGTGCTGGATGTGTTATTCCCGACCCGTACTGCCTGTGGTCTCCCGGTCAGGAAGTCTAGCAGCCAGTTACACATTGAGGTGTTCAGCCCCAGACTGTCCAGTTTATGGATGAGCTGTTGGGGGATGATGGTGTTGAATGCCGAGCTGAAGTCGATGAACAGCATTCTAACATAGGAGTCTTTCGTGTCCAGATGTGTGAGAGCTGTGTGGAGGGCAGAGGAGATGGCATCGTCGGTTGAGCGATTAGACCGATATGCAAATTGGAAGGGATCCAGGGAGGCAGGGAGGACAGATGTGATGCTTTTCATGACTAGCCGTTCAAAGCACTTCATCAGGATCGGGGTGAGTGCTACTGGACGATAGTCATTGAGGCAGGAGGGCGTTGCCTTCTTTGGGACAGGTATGATGGTTGTGGCTTTGAAACAGGTGGGGACGATGGCCTGACTCAGTGAGATGTTAAAGATGTCTGTGAAGACTGCTGCGAGTTCCCTTGCACAGTCCTTCAGCACACGACCAGGTATGTTGTCAGGACCAGAAGCTTTCTGTGCGTTGATCTTGATGAATGATCGCCTCATGCTGTCTGAGGACAGCGCCAGCACCTGGCCATCAGGAGAGGGGGGAGTTTTTGTGCAGGTGTGCGGTTACATGCCTCAAACCGAGCAAATAAGTCATTCAGTTCATTCAGCGTGGAGGTTGTGCTGTCACAGGTCTGGGGGGATGGTTTGAAGTTAGTGATGGTCTGTATTCCCTGCCACAGACTCTGTGTGTCCTTGCTGTCCTTGAAGCGGTGAGCTATTTTCCTGGAATACTGCTTCTTGGCCTTTCTGATGCCCCGGGCCAGGTTGTTGTGTGGTGGTGGGGTGTCAGTTTACATGTATTTATGTGTCGGCAGCCATCTTGGATTCTTACAAGGCAAAGCCATTTTCTTAAAGACCCTTTCTTACAACTATATGCAGCCATAGAGCTAAATGGAAGTTGGTACCTCACTTGTTTTTCAAGTTATCGTGCTTACAACATGCATAAATGGACGGACACAGGATATTGATTATTCCCCCTCTTTTGTTGTTTATTATTTATTGCTGCTGAACTATGTGGCTGTATCTAGGTTGTACCATGTATGATACAGTATCTATGCATCTATCTTACCATGATAATTCAATATCAGTGTCACTACCTGCGTAACAACCTGTCACACAACCTGTGTAGTAGTATATGTTAATTATGTGCAATATTCTCCGGTGTATAATACGCACTTTTATTGCTCATTTGAATATCCTGCGTATTATACACCGAAGCGTATTATCTATGGATTTTTTCCCATATTTTTAGACCCATTTTTAGCTCTGATTCGCCGTTTTTCATTTTGGCCAAAAATGGTGCAGTACCAGTTTTGGCCGCTATGGGCGCTAATGCGCCCTGTAGTCTGTTTATTCAAACTGTTTAAATTCATGCTGAATAGCAAATGTTATTCCAAAATGTTATTCATGAAGGATTTCTCTTCTCAAACCTGCAGTGAAGATTCAGTGACACTGTTTATCTCATTTTAGTTTGAGCTCAGGACAATCTCCTCAGAAGAGACTTTTGTTTTTGTCCTAATTAATAATCAGATGAATAATATCTGTTTTTGCTATTATCATTAACATAGGTCCCATATGTGACGCTTTAATGACGTTGTTTTAACCAAACCAACAGGTTAACAGTGTTGTGTGTAGTGTTAAGATCAGTTTTTATCATAAAATGCTGACATCTGAAACTAACACTTTATCTTTCTGACAATTTGTAATGTTTGATTCAAATTAAAAGTAATAAAAGTATTACTGTCCCTTCAGGAATAACTCCCAAAAAGTTCATTACTGAGAGCGATCAGAGAAGTGTTTCTGAGGTCACGGTTGTATCACTACAGTTTCAATGGGTTTGGCGCCATCTAGTGGCCATAAAAAAGACTGTCACGGCAGCGCGTATTATACACCGAAGCGTATTATCTAAGGGTTTTTCTGATTTATTTCCAAAAATATGACAAAGCGTATTATACACCGGAGCGTATTATACACCGACGAATACGGTATATAAATATATCTGTAATGTGCATTTTATCTTATATTACTACATTGAAATACTTATTTATTCAAATCCATCCTGGTCCATCCATCCATCCATTTTCTTCCGCTTATCCGGGGTCGGGTCGCGGGGGCAGCAGCCTAAGTAGGGAGGCCCAGACTTCCCTCACCCCTGCCACATGGAGCAGCTCCTCTGGGGGAATCCCAAGGCATTCCCAGGCCAGCCGAGAAACATAGTCCCTCCAACGTGTCCTGGGTCTTCCTCTGGGCCTCCTCCCGGTGGGACATGCCCGGAACACCTCCCCAGGGAGGCGTCCAGGAGGCATCCTAACCAGATGCCCGAGCCACCTCAACTGGCTCCTCTCGATGTGGAGAAGCAGCGGCTCTACTCCGAGTCCCTCCCGGATGACTGAGCTTCTCACCCTATCTCTAAGGGAGAGTCCAGACACCCTGCGGAGAAAACTCATTTCAGCCGCTTGTATCCGAGATCTCGTTCTTTCGGTCACAACCCAAAGCTCATGACCATAGATGAGGGTGGGAACGTAGATCGATCGGTAAATTGAGAGCTTTGCCTTTTGACTCAGCTCTCTCTTCACCACGACAGACCGGTACAGCGCCCGCTTCACTGCGGATGCTGCACCTATCCGCCTATCGATCTCACGCTCCAGTTTTCCCTCATTCGTGAACAAGACCCCGAGATACTTAAACTCCTCCACTTGGGGCAGGACCTCATCCCCGACCCGGAGAGGGCATGCTACCCTTTTCCGGCTCAAGACCATGGCCTCGGATTTGGAGGAACTGATCCTCATCCCGGCCGCATCACACTCGGCTGCAAACCGCTCCAGCGAAAGCTGTAGATCACGATCTGATGAAGCCAATAGGACCACATCATCTGCAAAAAACAGAGAAGCGATTCTAAGGCCACCAAAACGGATCCTCTCAACACCTTGGCTGCGCCTAGAAATTCTGTCCATAAAAGTTATGAACAGAATCGGTGACAAAGGGCAACCTTGGCGGAGTCCAACTCTCACTGGAAACGAGCCTGACTTACTGCCGGCAATGCGGACCAAGCTCTGACACCGGTCGTACAGGGACCTAACAGCCCATATCAATGGGCCTGGTACCCCATACTCCCGGAGTACCCCCCACAGAACCCCCCGAGGGACGCGGTCGAATGCCTTTTCCAAGTCCACAAAGCACATGTAAACTGGTTGGGCAAACTCCCACGCACCCTCCAGGACCCTGCTGAGGGTGTAGAGCTGGTCTAGTGTTCCACGACCAGGACGAAAACCACACTGCTCCTCCTGAATCCGAGGTTCGACTATCCGACGGACCCTCCTCTCCAGAACCCCTGAATAGACCTTACCAGGGAGGCTTAAGAGTGTGATCCCCCTATAGTTGGAACACACCCTACGGTCCCCCTTTTTGAATAGGGGAACCACCACCCCAGTCTGCCAATCCAAGGGAACTGCCCCCGATGTCCACGCGATATTGCAGAGTCGCGTAAGCCAACACAACCCCACAACATCCAGAGCCCTAAGGAACTCAGGGCGAATCTCATCCACCCCTGGAGCCCTGCCACCGCGGAGCTTTTTAACCACCTCGGTGACCTCAGCTCCAGAGATTGGAGAGCCCGACCCAAAGTCCCCAGGCTCCACTTCCTCAGTGGAAGACGTGCCAGTAGGATTGAGGAGGTCTTCGAAGTACTCCGCCCACCGACTCACAACATCCCGAGTTGAGGTCAACAGCACGCCATCCCCACCATAAATGGTGTTGGTCGCGTACCGCTTTCCCCCCCTGAGACGTCGGATGGTGGACCAGAATCGCCTCGAAGCCGTACGGAAGTCATTCTCCATGGCCTCTCCGAACTCCTCCCACGCCCGAGTTTTTGCCTCAGCAACCACCCGAGCCGCATGCCGCTTGGACTGTCGGTACCTATCTGCTGCTTCCGGGGTCCCACAGGCCAAAAAGGCCCAATAGGACTCCTTCTTCAGCCTGACAGCATCCCTCACCGCCGGTGTCCAATGTCAATGTCAATGTCAATTTTATTTATATAGCACATAAAAACAACCGAAGTCGACCAAAGTGCTTTACAGTAAAAAAAAAAAGAAAGAAAAACAGAGTAAAATGCATCTAGTGCCACTAAACATAATAAAGCTATCAGTAAATGCAACAACAATAAAATCTGCTCAAAATTTGATCTCACATTCTGCGAGGATCAAATGCCAAGTAAAAGAGATGAGTCTTAAGTGAAGATTTAAAAGTGTCAACAGTCTGAGCGGTCTTTACTTTCTCAGGTAAACTGTTCCACAGTTTTGGAGCAGCAACCGCAAAAGCCCGATCACCTCTGGATTTCATTCTGGATCTGGGGACATCTAAGAGAAACTGGTTGGTAGACCGGAGTGCTCTTACAGGAGTGTAGATATTAATAAGATCACATAAATATGACGGGGCCAGACCTTTTAAGATTTTAAAAACAAGCAATAAAATCTTAAAATCAATTCGATAGCAGACAGGGAGCCAGTGAAGGGAAGCCAGGACAGGGGTTATGTGTTCATATTTTTTAGTTGAAGTTAAAAGACGAGCTGCTGCGTTCTGGACAGATTGTAAACGATGCAAAGATGATTTGTCTAAACCAACATACAGTGAATTACAATAGTCCAAGCGAGAAGTAATAAAAGCGTGAATCACCTTTTCAAGGTCTCTGAAAGAGAGACAAGACTTCACCTTGGCAATGAGTCTTAGCTGGAAGAAACCGGATTTAACTACAGCATTTATCTGTTTGTCTAACTTAAAAGCACTATCAAAAATAACTCCCAGATTCCTGACATTGGAGTGGCTGTATGAAGCCAAGGGGCCAAGAACATTTAGGGTGTTACATTTGCCAAAGCTGATGGCTTCCGTTTTATTTTCATTTAGATTTAGAAAATTAAGTTTTAACCAGATTTTAATGTCATTCAGACAGTCCAGGAGTGGATCCAGTGGAGTGACCCTGTCTGACTCAATTGGAAGATATAACTGTGTATCATCAGCAAAGCAGTGAAAAGGAATGTTGTGTTTTCTAAAAATGGACCCCAAAGGCAACATAATAATAATAATAATAATGTGTTTGTCTGTCATCTGCGTATGTTTCCCATACACAGACGAAATTTGTCTCTGCATTTAACCCAACCACCCCAGGTGGTGCAGTGAGCAGCCAGAGGGCGCTCGGGGAGCTGGAGAATTAGGTGTGCACTCATAGACACCCCAAGGTGTGTAGTGGCCAGGACGCGAACCCGCAGCAAGCCGGATGTGGTTAGCTTGTAGCTTCGCTACTTAGCTCTCGAAGAAAAGACTTTAACACCACTTACGCACAGTTTTCAACTAAAAAAAGTAAAGATTAAATCTGACCACTCTGATTTTACATCAGACGAAGCATTACTGTGGTTAGCTGGTAGAAGACAGATCTCTATCTTAGGCTAAATGTCTATGGTTTCTACTGTGTACCGTATATACCAATACCACGCATTCCTAGGTAGCAGAAAACACCCACTTCTCCTTGGTCTGCAGAGAACCTATCCATCTTTTGTGCACTGTGCACTTAAAAATACTTATTTTTACATGTCAGATCAGAATCAGAATATCTTTATTGACATTGCACCAAGGTACAACGGGAACATGTACGCACAGTCATCCGAAATATGGACTAAGTGTACGAAGCTGCAGCTGATTATCAGCACAGCCATCTCATTCCTTATCAGAATGATAATCTTAGATATGATAAAGGGAGCGGAACCATGAGGGTAGATGGTGGTATTACAAAAAAGATATTTCACATCTTGTCTATTAGGACACGATTTGAGACATCAAAAAACTCTACCAGCAAGCACAGTTAAGACAAATTACATATGCATTTGAGGTCCAGGCAGTGAGATTAGTCCGTGAGCCTTGTTCAGAGCAGCCACAGTTCTGTGATGTTTTCAGCCAGCAGTTCTGATAAGCGCTCACAGAAAATTATCCGGGGAGGGTGTGTGTGTGTGTGTTGTGTGTGTGTGTGTGTGTATGTGATAGATGCAGTTGTTGTCCTCGGTTACTCATGACCCAGGATACATTTGATAGTCAGCCCATTTCCAAGGCTGTTGGGGAGTCAGATTCAGATAAACTTGATTGTTGATTTTCTTCAGGCAGACAGTTTCTTTTTCCTGCAGCCTTGAGTGTCCATCTGGACGATCCAAATCCAAAATGGTCTAATTGTGGGAAACCGTTCCACTGATCCATGCTATGAATCCTCCTCCAGATTGAACCCCCCATGCTGACGAGTCCCAGAAGCCGCGGGTGGCCTGTGATTCTCAGAAATCGCCTCCACCTTATGGTTAAGCTTGTAAAGCAGCTGATTTAGCGAGGTCACGGCACGGAACAAACTTTCACTCTGACTCGGAAGCTTAGACATGGCCGTAATTCCCACTGAAGTCTTCCTCAGTTTACGATAGAACAGGGCTCCGCAGATGCCGAACAGCAAAGGGCCTGTCATCATAAATCCAATTATGTAAACATCTTCAACATCCTTCACAGACAAGACTGAGAGACACATCAACTTCCACTCGCCCCAGGAATCCATGACGCAACAGCCAGAGTGTGTCTGTGACGGGTAAGCTGGCTCCCCCGGACCTTGTCGCTTTGTAGAAAAAATCTTGTCAATAGAGTTGATCGTCCATGATACCAAATCCATAATCTCAATTTATGTTTGAGAGATGAGTGCAGAGGAGCTCCAGACAAGACAGAGAGCCGAGCAGGGAGAGGAAAAGACGGGAGAGGAAAGCAGAAAGCAGCCGCTTGCGACCAGAGCAAGGCAAAAAAAAGATGATTCAGATATTCAGATTGTGCTAAGAGTCGTATCCACAAAACAACGGCATGTGGTGAAACTACTTCATAGTTTTGGCCAAAACCTCTAAACCAGTCCTACAGGCAGATAAAGTGGTTGAAGGTCCGAGCCAACACTCTGGTCAAACATTGACACTGGTGCTTGGGAGTCTCTGACTGAGCCACCAGGTTTGTTCACCAGAGAACAAATGAAGCCTCCACAGGGAGGTGTCCTGGACATGTCCGACTGGGGGGAGACCCTGGAGAAAACCCAGGAAAAGAAGAAGAAGAAAGTGCCAGGAAATTCCACTTCTCTTTGTTCGATTTTCACATCTGTTTACACAACACAGGTTAAAGCGGTTTCATTTAAACTTGTGAAGAAGCACGTGATCATGAATGAAGCGGCGCGTGTTGTCGTTTTGCTGGCCTGAGAGGTTTTTAATCGGGCGGTCACGAGACGACACGTTGATCCTCCAGACCAGAGGGTCTACAGAGGAACCGGTGCCGTTTGTGATTCTGCTGAAAACTGACCCGGCAGCTGGTTCTGGTCACTTTTAAATCTTTTTACATCTCCAAATGAAGGAAATAACTGAACGTAAGCAAAGCCATAACCATTGTTTTTAATTTATATAATTTTATAATGTGTTCATGTTATTTGTAAATTTATCATTTACAGTATTTTCTGGTGTATAGGTCGCACCTATGTATAGGTCGCATTGTCCAATTATCACCAATAGATTGGAAAAATCCCTAGATAGGTCGCACTGGTGTATAGGTCGCACCTACATTTAGCTCTGCTGCAAATGTCTGCCACAGGAGCGCACAGCAAGGCTTTTAAGAAGATTAACACTTAAAAACAATTATTTGTTTGATAAAAATTATAGCAAATATATGTCTGAGCTGAACTTTTCCTTAATAAATGAACGTAATTGTGAAATGAGCTGGATTTAAAAATTTGTTTCACCGAAAGTGATAACAAGCCATATATAGGTCGCACCTGAGTATAGGTCGCAGGCCTTGAAAAAACCATAAAAAGGTGCGACCTATACACCGGAAAATAGGGTATATAATCTCCTAACAACGTTTATGTTCAACTTGTTTATTATTCTATATTCTATTATTCAATAATTCTACACTATTCTTATTTACTCTACATCTTCCTTTATGTTATGATTTTTATTTTTTTTACATGTTTTTGTCAATTCTGGATGTTTTAATGCACCTCATGAATAAACTTGATTTGATTTAATTATCCTCTCAACAGGACGTCTAAACTCCGTCAGCGACATCCTGCTGAGTGGAAATACACTCCAACACATACGAAACGACTGATGAACAACTCTGTCCTTCTATGATGCACATTGAGTTTACATATACTGTGTGTGTGTATATACAGGTAGTCCCCAACTTACGAGCGCTCTTACATACGAGGTCCCGGACTTACGAGCTGGCGAAAGAGAAGTAAATTTGTAAAAAATACAGCACTTTTTTGTGTTTTTAGATGAAAGTGTGTTAGCTAACCGTTTGGAAACACGTTTCCGACCATGTTTATGAACTAATATGAACGTTTTTGATGAAAAACGAGTGTTCGTAGTAGCGCTAGCATAAATGTTCCAACTTACGAGCGAAAATCCGGACTTACGAGAACACGTGCTTCGTGTTCCAACTTACGAATTTTCGTGTTACGAGCAACTCGCAGGAACGGAACTCGCTCGTAAGTCGGGGACTACCTGTATATATATATATATATATATATATATATATATATATATATATATATATATATATATATATATATATATATATATATATGTATATATATATGTATATATATATATATATGTATATATATATATGTATATATATATATATATATATATATATATGTATATATATATATATGTATATATATATATGTATATATCAGAGTCAGAGTCAGAGAGTCTTTATTGTCATTTGCACCGCATGTGGTACATGAGATGAAAACGAGATTATGTACACGAGGTCCCAGTTACATCCAACAACAATGAAAGAGAAAAACAGTAATAACATCTAGAACTAACTAAGAAAAGCATCAACTAGTAATACACTAAGCCTAATATAGTGGGAATAAACAGCAGCACGAACATGAGTTTGTATGAGCAGATGGTCACAGATGAATACAGCAACAAGAAAACAGATCAGCATCAGCATGATGTGATATTTTGCAGTGTTTATTTTTTTTTTTTTTTTTTATTTATTCATGAGTCTAACAGCCTCAGGGTAGAAGCTGTTCCTCAGTCTAGTGGTTCTACATTTGATGCTCCTCAACCTCCGTCCTGAGGGGAGTGGGGCAAAGAGTGAGTGTGCTGGGTGAGTGAGGTCTTTCATGATGCAGGTGGCTCTTTTCCTGCATCTGGAGGTGTAAATGTCTGTGATGGTGGGGAGACTGACTCCAACATCTTCTGTGCAGCCTTCACCACTCTCTGTAGAGCTTTCCTCTCTTCAACTGTGCAGCCTCCATGCCACACGTTGATGCTGGAGCACAGGATGCTCTCCACTGCACACCTGTAGAAGGAGGTGAGGACTGGGCTGCTCAGACCAGCTCGTCTCAGCCGTCTGAGGAAGTAGAGTCTCTGATGACCTTTCTTGATCAGGCTGGTGGTGTTGTTGCTCCAGCTGAGGTTATCATTCATGTGTACACCCAAGTATTTGTAGCTGGAGACCACTTCCACTGCAGACCCACCTATTTTCAGTGGGGCATGGTTGTGTTTGTTCCTTCTGAAGTCCACAATCATCTCCTTTGTCTTCTTCACATTCATGTGAAGATTGTTCTCTTTGCACCAGCTCTCCAGGTGTTCCACCTCCTGTCTGTAGCTGGACTCATCATTGTTTGTAATGCATCCCACCACCGCTGTATCATCTGCAAACTTAACAATATGACAGCCTGGAAGTGTGGCTGTACAATCATATGTGAGCAGAGTGAACAGAAGGGGGCTCAGCACACATCCCTGAGGAGAGCCAGTGCTGAGGGTTATGGTGGAGGAGGAGAAGTTGTGGATCTTCACGGACTGTGGTCTGTCTGTTAAGAAGTCTAGTACCCAGTTACAAATAGAGGGGCTTAGTCCAAGTGTAGATAGTTTGTCTATCAGAGTTTGGGGGATCATGGTGTTGAAGGCAGATGTGAAGTCCACAAAGAGCAGACGCACGTATGAGTCTTTCTGATCCAGGTGGGTGAGAGCAGTGTGGACCACGGAAGAAATGGCGTCCTCTGTTGATCGGTTCTCACGGTATGCGTATTGATGAGGGTCCTCATTGATGTTGACGGTTGCCTTGATGTGGGACATGACCAGTTTCTCAAAACATTTAGCGACTATCGGGGTGAGGGTGATATATATATATATATGTGTGTGTATATATATATATATATATATATATATGTGTGTGTATATATGTATAAACACACAATGAATTTATAGTGTTCTTTGAGTGCTCTTTCAAAGGGAATAACTGTTTCACATTTTCATCTCTAGAAGTTTTATTTCTATAATTAATGAAAATGATCAATTTAAAAACCAGATTTCTGTAAGAACAGAGTTTCAAATGTTGGATTTGTTTTGGTGTTTGGTATTTTAAAGTAGGTCACTAATAATAAATGAGCAGAAAGGGTCATAGTGTTTTTTTGACACGTCTGTGTTTATTTTTTTTAACCATATTAGTA
>JBBPBX010002386.1:79877-91246 GCA_038048925.1 Garcialebias charrua | reverse complement strand
TTTTTTTCTATTTGCGAGCAAAGTTCCGGTTTTACGAGATAGCCACTGCGGGCCGTTCCGATGTACGAATTTTCGGTTTACGAGCAACTCATAAGTACGGAACTCGCTCGTAAGTCGGGGACCACCTGTATTAGGAAACATTATGAAAAGTTACATAATCATCTCTGATATGCAGGACCTAAAAAACTTATGGTTAAATATAAAATAAATATTTAAATACTTTTTTTAAATCATGAATGTAGCAGAATGCTACATAAAGACTTTAGTATTCGATCAATCTTGTTTATAAAATTTTAATCCAAATACTTTAGGTTTTAAAGGCTTAACAACGTTAAATTAGGACGTTTTAACAGTAGGCCTGGCGCCCACACCAGCGGTCCGATTTAATAAAATTTTAGCGTGAAAGACTCCAAATTGTTTCGCTGAACCAAGCGGACAGATCCGTTTTTATCATGAAAATCTAACGGCGAAAGATCCGATTTTAAATCATCCAAAAATTACGTTTTTTTATCGGAAATGAAAAGCTAAGCTAATGCTAACAGAGAGACAGCCGAAGCTTCGCTCGTCCGTCTGAATCCGTAAATAGATAGTTGTACTGTGAAACCGAACGTGTCTAAATTGTGTTTTCTCTGCAAAAAGAAACTGAGAATTCGCTTACCAATTTTTATCGAAATAGTTCTGTCGAGAAAGCTGAATGATGACGAGGCAAGAATTCAGGAGGCCTTGTTGTCATGAGAACTTTGATACAATGTTGCCAGATCTCGCGACAGAAGCAAGCGACCAGCCCAAAACAAGCCCAAAACGAGCCCAACTGGCAACCCACCCCATTGTGTAAAACTAAGACCGTTTTTAACCAGTATAAACATACATTTATTATGGCGTTGCATACAAACGGCAAAAAATTATGCTAAACACTTTGAAAAACATAGCCACTCTAACAAATAAAGATACATTTTGCATATTTTGCACTTTTCTTAGACCTGTCTAAAGCTTTTGACACTGTGGATCATAACATCCTGTGTCATAAGCTCTCAGAAATCGGTTTCTCTGATCACACCATCGGTTGGTTTTCTAACTATCTTTCCAATCGGAGGCAATGTGTTCAACATAACGGTACTTCTTCCAGCTATTTAACAGTTAAAAATGGTGTACCACAAGGCTCAGTTTTAGGACCCACTCTCTTTACAATCTACATAGCTAATGTAGGTCACTGCATCCCTGATGCATCCTTACATTTCTATGCTGATGATACAGTTGTTTACTGCCGAGCTAAAACAGTTGCTAAGGCTTTCCTGTTACTGCAATCTGCTTTTGACATCATCCAGTCAGATTTGTTCCGTCTCAAACTTGTCCTAAATGCTGATAAAACAAAAGGGATGTTTTTTTCAAATAGGAAGGCGGTTCCAGCAGATCCTCCTCTGATTTTTTCTTCAAATGGTGTCCCTATTGAGTTTGTTGATTCCTATAAATATCTGGGTATCCTGATTGATTCACATCTCTCTTTTAAACTCCACGTGGAAAACCTAGTGAAGAAACTGAAAGTTAAACTGGGTTTCTTTTTCAGAAACAGATCATGTCTATCACTGAATGTCAGGAAACGCCTTGTGTCTGTGACTTTCCTTCCCTCCATTGATTACGGTGACATTCTCTACATGAATGCTCCTACAAGCACCCTGCGGATGTTGGATGTTGTCTATCATGGTGCACTAAGATTCATAACTGGTTGTGATTATCGTACCCACCACTGCACCCTGTATTCACTGGTTAACTGGACATCATTAACCTCACGCAGACTCTTCCACTGGTACATTTTCATCTTTAAATCACTTCTTGGTCTGCTGCCCTCATACATCTCCTCCTACATGTCTTTGCGTGAGTGCAGCTACAGTGTGCGCTCTCAGGACATGATTACCTGCAGTGTTCCGTCAGTGAGGACTGAACTTGGAAAAAGGGCCTTCTCCTACTCCGCTCCTGCTTCATGGAATATCTTACAAAAAGATCTGAAGCTCTCGACCTTGACTTCTCTAAATGGTTTTCAGAATCTGTTGGAATCCTGGCAAAAACCAATGCAGATTTGTTCCTGTCTTTGATTTTATACGTCTACCTTATAATGTTTTGCTAGTTTTTTGATACTTTGTTAAAAAAAAAAAAAAAAAAACTTTCTTTTGTTTTTTTTCTCTCTTTTGTTTTCTATTGTTTATTGTTTGTTTGTTTATTGTTTATTGTTTAAGGAAATTCTACCACTGCTGTTCATTGTTCTTTAGTTTTAGCAGGTCGCTTTCGTAAATGAGCCCTTGAGGTTCAAAGATTTACCTGACTAAATAAAGGTTGAATGAAAAAAATATTAATACTGATTAATCCCATTAAACCTCTGGGACTCATTTGAGATCTGAATTTTAAACGAAGAGTGATGAGAACAATTGATAACGACAACAACAGACAATCATAAAGGATGCGCACGAATTGAAAAATAAACTAAAAATTACACAGCTAAACGTGCTAAGAGAGATGAGGTGATCAAGAAAGTAAAGAGGAAGTTGATGCAGGAGAGAGCAAACAGGAAGTCGAGACAGAAGATGCACAAGGAAGTTCAGGCCCCAAAAAGAGAGGGGGCCACAGAGGGTTTGTGGAAGTGTCAGAGGGAAGATGAGGAAGGCGAGGTGAAGTGAGAGGAACTGGATGTTTTTATAGCAGTCGCATAGGATGTTGATAAAACACGGAATATATTTGGATTTAATGCAAAATAAATGGGAAGTAGAGCAAGTATTACCGGTATACTGCATTGAATTACAATTATTGACTATTTAAACTTTTATAATAAGCCTGTTAATTTAAATTAACAACCATAATCAGATCAAAATTAAGTTTAGGCATTTTAGGATAACAAGTCTTAGAAAAATTTAGCAGAAATTTATTTTTAGACTTGCCAGTAAATTCTGTCTTTTAAAAGTTTAACTAAATTGATAAAACTTTGACACTTATAAAGAATAAAAAAAATATATATATTCTTGTCAAATAGATTTTTGACTAGATTGTAAGTTGAAACGCTCAGTTTAAATTCATCATTTTTAAACGATTTTTGCATACATTGAAAATGTTTTATCAATTTTAAAGAGCTGTTACACAGTTAAGTAGATCATAAGTGCTGTTTCCTTTTAAGAGTTATATAATGTGACTGAAATGATTAATAATAAAAATGCTTTATTAGGAGTAACTTTTCAGCAAGTAGGTTAAATGCGCACAAGAATCCAGCCAGCTCGCCAGTAATAAAAGACACATTTCACTGTTAAAACCTAATTTTGATATTGATTTGCATAAATTATGACCATTAATGGCAAAAAGAGGTCTGGTATATTTGAACGGGAATTAGAATAACATATCATTTGACCATACAATGCATAATCTTTGACAGCAGTAAGAAGGGTTGTTTTTATTCAAACAGATTGGGGCTGTGTATACAGTAATAATAATATGGAAGATTAAAACGGAGCCCATGCTTTAACTTTTGATAAGTAAACCACTGACAAGTGGTAAAATTTCTAGTTTCAGGTTAAATTGACAATTTTACTCATACGTAAATTAATGATTTTAGATCTATTATGCAGATCAGATTAAAAGGATGCCTCTGTTGAAAATTCACTTTTATGTAAATGAACATTTTAAAATTCCATTGTGCAAACCAGACTTGCAGAGGTGGCTCTATTCAAGAAGCAGCCTCGCGATGTTTGTGGAAGCAGGAAAACGTAAGTCCTGGACCTCACGACACTTGCAAAAACACATAGGTAGTAGTACATACAGTACATTAAGATAGGACCATGTCAAACACACATGCAGCGTCTGAATTTTTGAATCACAAACTACTGTGGTTATTGATTGGATTGGATCAGATTTGATATTAAGGGCATGTCCAGAAGCTGGCTCACTGACTTCACCGAGAACACCAAGGCTGGACTCCCAGGCTGCCCTGCTCAAAATAAACATTCGAGGGGCTTAAAGAACTATGGCACTGAACGAGGGCTGTGCACTGGACTTTTCTCTGAACAAAAGACACCGCAAAGACTTTCACAAAGAACTGTCAGAACACGGTCATCAAACACAAATGACCAGTATATGCGGTCCGGGTGTGATGGATCGATGATGAGCAAAGATCTCACCCAGGAGCAAAGATCTCGCCCAGAAACAAAGATCTCACTGGATGCTGTGACAAGAGGGAGCTGAACAGGTTCTCCAGAAAGACAAAGAGAACAGGTCTTGAAGTCAACCACGCCAACTGTCCAGCTGAAGGTCATGCCCCCCGTATGGATCTGTGAAGATCTGTCAATAATCCTGGTATCGTGTTTCAAAACTGCAGTCTGCTTAATTTTATTTAATGTAACACATTCTCATGATATGGCCTGCTAGAGCAAGGCCACAGAATTTGTAGTTTATATTGTGTGGGTCTGACGACTTATTTTTCCGCTTCCAGTAACTCCGTGATGGTACAGAGATACTGATCCCAGCTCATAACCCTGAAACAAAAGTTAATGTTTATATTTTCTTTTGCAGATTAAATTTGTGTCTCCACAAACATTCATGCAAAAGTTTTGTGGAGCTGAAGGAAGGATTGTCCTTGACGGGAATGCATTTTGGTTGGTCTGGTTTTCCACAAAGGAATTGATTAAGAGATTTTTAGAACAATTTTTATAGCTTTATGCTTTAAATCTTAGATTGTTATTTATACCATACCACTTTATTTATAGAGCACTTAGGCTGATGCGGGCCTACCAAGGTGCTGTACGATAGAAACAAGCCAAGCAGACAGTGAAACGAGAGGAAAAACAAAACAAAAACGAAAACAAATTATATAGAAAAAGCAACAGACACTAGCTAATATAGTGAACAGTGTATATTACAGAGAGGCTCAAAACAACTCACATCATGTTAAAGTTTGGAAGAATAAAAGTGGGTTTTTATTATATATATATCACTAATAACATTAATGAAGGCTCATAAAAGGAAACAGCTCATTCATTGATTAGATGATCAGTTATACAAAAAATAACTTTTTAGATTTTTATATTCAACAGCATAGCCATTTAAAGGATCATTTAAGAAGCACGTTGTACTGTAGGATAAATCAGATAAACCTACAAACCACATTTCTTTGGTATATGTCGTTTAATAAACAGGTATTTATTTTTAACAGATCCAAAGAGAAAAAAAAGATGGGGGACGCCCTGGAGGTTTGGATCTATTCAACAGGTTGATTTGAAAGGTTAATTTTGAAATGTGGTGGTTCTATATTTTTAAAACACGACTGACCCTGACTATAGACTGGACTTATTTTGAGCACATGAACCACATGTTTTTATTGTAAATTCTATATGTATATATGTATGCATGTCTATATGTATGTCCGTCTATATGTATATATGTATGTGTGTCTATATGTATGTATGTCTGTCTGTACGTATATGTCTGTCTATGTCTGTATGTATGTTTAGACTTTTTCTACAGACTATGAAAAAGGTAAAGTATTTTAGGTGAGTATAAAACGTCTCCGTCTCCTGCTACTCATTTTGATGATCATGCTAATTAAGAATAACTTACTAATTAAAATAACCTCAAATCAGAGTGAGTGATTACTCATTTTCACTGAAGAATGAAATCATTTGTTGTTGTGTTGTTTTTTGCCATTAAATACAAATGTTTTAGATAGTAAGAATGGAATTTTATTTTAAGTTAAAAGAAACAATTATTATTATAGCCAATTACAGAATTTAGTTTAAGTTAAGTTAAGGAGTTACCCACAGTTTGACCTTCCCCAGACCACAAATGGCTCATGGGATCCGAAGGCCTTAGTTTTATTTGACAAATTGCAAGTTTTTGGTGTCCAGTTCTCCTCTCAAAAAGACTACAGGTTTCCGGAACTCCTTCAGGGGGAGTTGCCAGTGATGCCAGTGAATCCCGCCTTGACTCGAGGTCCTGCTAGGGACGGCTGAAAACGAGGGTGAACGGGACCCCAACAGGTGGTGGAAAGGACGCGTCATCTTCTCGAGAGAAAGAGCAGCAGCTATTACATCTGAGTGACCGGTGCTCCCCTGAAAAGGAAGTTTGGAACGATCGCTGAGCCAGATTTTGAGATGGATCTGGTCAGAGCAAAGCTCCCCACTTTGTGGCTTGACTACACTATGCCACACACAATTCAGGGTTGCGACCTGCTACTGTGCCCGCAATTCATGCCTGAATAGACTAAACAACAGACAGCTGGACAAGACTGAAGCCATCAAACTGCCTGATGCCCTCCACCCACAAGGCGCACAAAAAGCTTTCCCCAAAGAAAAGAATGAACTTTGACAGAAACCCAAGAAGAAAAAGACTTGAACAAAAAGCTCTCCCCAAAGAAAAGAATGAACTTTGACAGAAACCCAAGAAGAAAAAGACTTGAACAAAAAGCTCTCCCCAAAGAAAAAAATGAACTTTGACTAAAACCCAAGAAGGAAAAGACTTGAACAAAAAGCTCTCCCCAAAGAACAAAAATGAACTTTGACAAAAACCCAAGAAGAAAAAGACTCGCACAGAAACTCACAGAAGAAGAAGACTTGAACAAAAGCTCCCCCCAGAAGAAAAAGACTCTTCTCACCCCCCAGAATGAAATGAACTTATTCCACACACAAAGAACCCCCCCTCCCCCCAGATGACATGGATTTGTGCCCAACAATTTCTGCCACGAACAAATCCCCAAGGAACAGCAAGAACGTGTTCTGAAAACGGGGCACTCACTCCCCAGGAAAGACACTGAACTTACCCTCCCACACCAAAAACAAACAAAAAAAAAAAAAAAGGGGATGGATGCTGTGAAGAAGAATGGTTGATCTATTTCATTTTTTAAGTTCAAACCGGTTGTTTTTACTTTCCTGGGCAATAGTTGATATCAAAGAAGTTTCAAACTTATTTTATTTTTGTGCCCATAAAGGGCTATTTTGTTGTGTGTTTGAGAATTATTTCCCACATCTTTGAAAGTGTATAAGTTCCATTTAATTGTTTAACACAACAAATTAGATTGGTTCTTTTCTTTTTTGGTTAAAACAAATTAGATTGGTTCTTTGGTTAAAACAAATTAGATTGGTTCTTTTTATTTTAAAACCAATTAAATAGCTTATTTCTTTTATTTGTTTAACACAAATAGATTAGTTCCTTTATATATATATATGTTTCTTCTCAAAAGTTCTATTTCTTTGGAAAAACTTAGTTTTTGTGGGTAAATAGACTAATCCCTGCTAAATATATTATTCCTTTTAAAACTTTTGACATAAGCCATAAAGTGAGACCATACTCATTGCAAAATTCTCCTCAAAATCTTTATTTCTCTCAAACATTGAAATAAGTCATGAAATATGACAATCAACAGAGTTCTCCAAAACTTTATAATCTCTCAAACCATCCTAAAAAGGTGATTCTGCATGTTCAGGGCGTTACTGTGGAGGCACGGGACGGTGGTGTGAGTTTTTGCCTCTAATTAGAAATTCGGCCTCAGAGGTTGTTTTCCGCACCGCTCACCTGATTGATAATGATCAGTTTATATATGATAAAGAGGATGAAATGATGGAGATGTTCAATATTTATCATCTAAAACTAATTACTCTGACCCAATAATTATAACCCAGCTCACTTATATCAAATATTCTCTGTTCCCTTTTAACACTTATATTTGATAGTACAAACATGTTGTTTGCTTTTCTCTGATACAGAAAAGACAGTCTTCTAGCCTTGACAATGTCTGGATAAGATGTTCTTGTAGGATCAGAAACACGACTTGTTTGTTTTATCTGTAAGACGTCAGAGCTTGTCAAACTCCACCTGCTTCTTGTTTAAATAGCTTGTCATGTCCAGTACAATTTGGAATTGTGCAGGACAATGTATTTGAGACCAAACTAAGTTTCAAAGGACATTAAAAGCCCTTCCCCTTTGCAAAGTTTGTTTGTCTGATTTAACCCATTTAAGCCCAAATTTTTTTCAGAGTTGAAAGGCATGTCATTTTATCAGTTGGGTCCTTCTGAATCATGTTATGTATTTATTTTCATCATTCTGTATTTTGATTTGAAGAAAATGACATTTTTATGACTGGCAACAATTGTTGCCAGTAGTCACACAGCTTGTCACTAGGTTAACTGTCACCCGTTCATAATAGAGAACTAATAATAATATAGTAATAACAAAATAATAATGTAGTCAGAATAAATAATAACAAAAAGTTGGAGCATCAGGTTCCTCCTGTATAAAATTCCAAACAACAAACGATTTGAACAGTTTTTTTATTCTTAATTTATTCGTCTGTAGACTCGAATTTTGTAACTTTGTAATCAAAACTTCAACGAATAGTTTTTTTCTTAGACCCTCTAATAACACACATATATGGGGCGGCCGTGGCGTAGTGGTAATGGCAGTCGTCCCCCGATCGGAAGGTTGGTGGTTCGAATCCCGGTTCCGCACACCATGTGTCGTTGTGTCCCTGGGCAAGACACTTAACCCCGAATTGCTCCCGGTAGGACTGGAAGGCGCCTTGCATGGCAGTCTACCGCTACCGGTGTATGAATGTGTGTATGAATGGGTGGATGGTTGGTATTGTAAAGTGCTTTGGGGTCCCTCATAGGGGGCTGGAAAGCGCTATATAAATAAGCTCCATTTACCATATATGTATATATTTCATCCCATACATTCCATCATCTTTTATGGATGTTCTACTCAGTGTGGTACTTCTTGAAGCACTCCAAATGTAGTGGCACATCCCACTTTTCACACCAAACGATGTGCGTCCGCCACAGTTTTTGCATCGCTTGTACCTGCTACCAGTGTTGCAGGGCCAGTGGTTGAAATGATCAAACCTGGTGGCATCAGTTATCGCCATCTTCTGCCCTGCCTACTTGGCTTTGTTCCATGGCACAGGAGGAGGGTCTGGGCTACCAGCCTCTGGAAGGAGAGGAGATCTTTCTGCCCACTTTTCCAGGTTCTAAATGAATGAAAAAACAAGCATGATAGATGAATGAATATGCCATGTTTTTGTTCATTTATGATGCTATTGATGAATTATCAATATCCTCCTTTCTACAGTGTCATGCCCCATATGTAGAATGTTCTGTAAAAGCAATATCATGCTTGAGTTTGTGATGTTGGTCTGGATATCATCACTGTTGCTCTTGTCAAATGAAGAGCACTAGCGATCACCTCATGTCAAACATCACAAACACGATTGTGATATTGCTAAATAACATGCAGCCTTGTGTACCTGTAATAGCACCAGCTGTTCACCATGGCACTGTTCAGGGCCCAGCTGAAGCATGGCCACCACCACTTCTTGGACCGTATGTTGACTCTGTAGCGGCTGACAAACTGGTCATGCAGGTCCACTCCTCCCATGTGTGTGTTGTAATCCTGGATACACTTGGGCTGTCTGACCTTGTCCATGGTCCGTTTTTGTTTGTTCCATCTCTTTGCCTCAGTTTCGATGAACTCCCTTTCCATGTTTGACACCACAGTGACCATGCTGTTGTCATTCCACCTTACAATCAGCTTCTCTGCCTCAACCAGATATTCAGCATTTCCTCTGGGTGTCTTCTTGAAGGTCTTGGGTTCTGTGAAAGGAACCTTGTGGAGCTGAGCTTGTCGCATTGTGCCACAGCTGCCATAGCCTCTCAGGGTCATCTCATCCACCAGGGACAGGGTTGTGAAGAGGTTGTCATGGTAAAACTTGACTCCAGGTGGAACTTCAGCTTTCTCTGCCAGGCCAAGAACCACACTTGGTCCCTGACCAAGTCCAGTTTCCACCAGATCTGTGTGGCTTCCTACATATGGCTAGATCATCAACATCTTTTACCTCAGCGAAACACAAGCTAATGTTAGGCTAGCAAAAAAATGATGTTGGCTAGCAAGAGAATGATGTATGGAAGCGAATAAAAATCTTAGACACACAGGCCTTGACTACATAATTTATTTTGCTAGGAAGAGTATCCTTAGAAGACTAAAATAAGACATTGCACATCATTTTACAATTTGAAATAAGAAAATTAGGTGCAATCCTGCAGACAGTGTTTTCCTGTAGTTAGCGACAAGCTATGTGCCCATTGGCAACTTTTGTTGCCACTTACAAAAAGACGCCCATGAACAAAAAAATATTTATCCTAGGTACAATTTTTGTGGAGAGTGTTACAGTAGAGACTTGAAAGATTAAATGATTATAAAAAAGTATGGGGGGAAACCATAAGAAATGTTATGAAAATTACCCTTTTCCAGGACGATTTGCATATTCCATGTCTTCAGCCGGATGGCCCAGGAAGCATGTGATATCATGCAACAGGAAGCACTTGGAAACATTTTTTTAAATCAAAACCTTTGTCTAAGTTGTCTACTAGTTTATAGGGTGAAAATGTTGCATTAATACATTAGAGATTTTTTTACTGAGTGGAAAATGACAGTGATACACTTTGGCAACAATTGTTGCCAGTGGGGCTAAATGGGTTAACACTGTTCTCTTGTTTATCTTTGTGTGGTTTTTATTAAGGTAACAGGGGTTTAAAATCCCCATCACTGACAGTTTAAGTTTATTTGTTTACATGCCTGCTCAGGTTCTGGTTCTGCTCAGGTTCTAGTTCTGCTCAGGTTCTGGTTCTGCTCAGGTTCTGGTTCTGCTCAGGTTCTAGTTCTGCTCAGGTTCTGGTTCTGCTCAGGTTCTGGTTCTGCTCAGGTTCTAGTTCTGCTCAGGTTCTGGTTCTGCTCAGGTTCTGGTTCTGCTCAGGTTCTAGTTCTGCTCAGGTTCTGGTTCTGCTCAGGTTCTGGCCAGGTTCTGGTCAGGTTGTGGTCATGTTCTGGTATTTTAAGTTGAGCTGCTCATTTTAAATTAGACATTTATACTGTTGCACTAAACTTCAATGTGAAGAATTTTATTTTAAATCTTATTACTTGATTGTTCAATCTACCTCACAGAAGTACTCTGTTAAATGTTAAGGTAAATAAAATAAAAATTAAGGGACATCTGGATCTGTTTCTTTTTTTCCCCTTCATTTTAAAAATGTATTTTAGAAGTATCGGATCGGGACTCGGTATCGGCCAATTCCTAAAATTAAAGGACTCGGACTCGGACTCGGGGCCAGAAAAACCTGATCGGGACATCCCTACCTCTGTCCAGAGTGTTTAATCTCTGCCTGTACTGTCCACTGCTTTGCTGATTCTGCCGTGAAGCTCCGTCCAGAGCGGGTCTTTCTGTGATTTTCCGCCGTCAAGCTACTGCTTCTGCCTAACCGGTAGGAACTTGGAATTCGGCTTTCAAAATAAAACATTTCCCCCACAAAAAAAAACAATAATTATATATAAATATATAAATATATATATATATA
>JBBPBX010002386.1:56241-69254 GCA_038048925.1 Garcialebias charrua | reverse complement strand
GTACATGTTTCATTGAAACTTGACAGACACAAGATCAACATTATCATCGTCTTTGTGTTTTAGAGTCAGAGTCAGAGAATCTTTATTGTCATTCGCACCACATGTGGTACATGTGATGAAACGAGATTATGTTTACAGGGTCCCAGTTACATCCAACAATAAAATGTAAAAGAAGAACAGTAATAACATCTAAGATATGAACTAAGAAAAGCCTCAACTAAAAATACACTAAGCACTAATATAGAAAAACATTACTCCAAGCAGCAGCACAAACATGTCTGTGAGCAGATGGGCACGATAGGACACAGCAACATGAAAGAGCAGCAGTTTGTAATGAAGAAATTATGTTTGTAAGGTTTTATCCAGCATGCATGGACAGGAAATGCTTGTATATTAGAGTTCTGAAAATAAACTGCTCATCATTAGAAGTACTATTCCTGGTTGAGAAAGTGGACCTTGAATAACGAGGACAGTTGTGGTCAGCCTTTACTTTAGGTTCAACAGAGCAAAAAATAGCCATCATTTGCTAAAACCAAGTTCAGGGAGAGGGTTTTCAATTTGTGGGATTCAATTATGTACCTGGAAAGAGCCCTAATCTTGAAGAAAATAGGCTGTGTATATCATTTCAATTTTACTTTGAAAAACAGACTAATTGAGCCTTAGAGCGCCTGGCCTGACATTCTGTATTTTTGTTTTTAGTTAACATCAGACAATCTCAGCCAAGACACATTTAACATAATTGACTGTGCCCTCAAAATTGAAATAGAAAGTGGTGCTTGCAATTTAAAAGCTATTTTTGCAAAACTGGTCTTTTCAACAGAAATCTAGAAAAACAAGAAGACAAGGAGTTTTTTCAATAATTTGTAGGAGCAGTAAATAGACATTAAATAGCTTGTTACCCGAACAAATGACTTATTTATGTCTGTTTTATGTAATATTTTGTTTATGCTGTTCTTCTTATTCAACCTGCATTAGATTAAAGTAAGCAAAAAGTACTGGTCAGTTTTAATTGAGCCACCTGAGATGCTTTCATTCAGTATCTAATAGCTGTTTTGCAAGATTTTTGTGTGCAAATTACTCCCTAAATGAACAATCTTTATTCTAAAATACTTAAAGTGCATGTAAACTAGGAACAAAAATATTCAAACCAGACATTGACTTCAAACATCTTGCAAATTAGATAAACATTTGCACCTTATTGACGTCATGGCCCCCTGGAGAGTTAAAACCTTGTATTTAAGCTCCGTTTAGCTTTGCTTGGACTCCTCAGCAGCTAAATAATCTGTTTTATTCTCTGCTTGTTTGGCAGCCAGCTGTCTGATGCTTTGACAGGTAGTTTCCAGCAGCTGTCCCTAAAAACAGCTTCCATCTGCAACTGGAAACATTAATATTAATAATGAGAGTAAAAAAAAATCTAGCATTTCTTGAAGAAATTGCCTATGAAATTGCACACCACAGTTTTAAACATTTTGAGTGTGGGGATGATGCTCAGTTACAACGGCACCAAGTTTGAGCTCAACATCTGTACAATCTGCCAATTTATAGTCCATTTTTTGCATTTGCAAAATCAATTAGCTGTGGCTCCAGATCAGTTCATACTTCTTCCAGCCTTTAGGACCTTTGGTCACCACCGCCTCCACAAATCTGAACCGTCATGAAAATGAATAAATGATGACTTAAATTTGAATTAATTCATAATTAACGGCATATCAACACACAGTCAGATTCATTCGTGTCCAGAGTTATAAATGTGAGATTACACGTGGAAGCGTAACCATTTGGGTTGATTAGTTGCTCATCTTCACTTTTTCTGCTTGACATTTGGCACAGATGGTGCAGCTCTTACTTAGCAGATGTCTTGGAGACGTTCATAACCATCTGCTCCCATATTGCGCTTCTCTCCAGGCACCCCATCCATGTCAGCTTAATTTGCTCAAAGTCACAAAGGGGCAATCTCACCAGGAAGTAGCAGAGTGCAACCTGGACAGGCGTAGTCATGGGATTAACTTTAGATGGGGAATTCTATGAGCTTATATGACCTTAAGCCCCCATATGAAGAGAAACAAAATACCAAATACATGTATATGCAATGAAGTGCATGTTCTCCTTTCTAATTATGGGCGGCTGAGGTGAGCTGGTCTGGGAAGCTCAGTCCGCACCTCCTTCTACAGGTGCACTGGAGAGCATCCTGTGCTCCAGCATCAACGTGTGGCATGGAGGCTGCACAGCTGCAGAAAGAAAAAGCTTTGCAGAGAGTGGTGAAGGCTGCACAGAAGTCTGTTGGAGTTAGTATCCCCACCATCACTAACATCTACACATCCAGATGCAGGAATAGGGCCACCTGCAACATGAAGGACCCCACTCACCCAGCACACACAGTTTTTGCCCCGCTCTCCTCAGGCAGGAGGAGCATTACGTGTAGAACCACTAAACTGAGGAACAACTTCTACCCTCAGGCTGTTACATTCATGAATCACTAACTAGGATAATCACTGTGGAAAAAAAATCACATCATGTTGCTGCTGATCTGTTTCATGGTGATGTGTTCATCTGCTGACACAGACTCATGTTCGTGCTGCTGTTTGGCGTATTATTTTTGTACTACTAGTGCTTGGTGTATTTTTAGTTAGCATTTTTCTTGGTTCATATCATAGATCTGTTTTTCTTTAGCATTTTATACTTTTGTTGGATGTAACTGGGACCCCGTGTACACAATTTCGTTTCACCACATGATAAATAAATAAACTCTGAAAAGTATGTGATGTATATTTTGGATAGACAATATAAATACAATTGCAATCATGACCTAATGCACATTTTCCCACTATTTTGTGGGTTTTGGGTGCTTGTAAAATTTACACGCAAGTATACAATAACAATACTGGTTCATATACCAAAACAACAAAATTCACTAATAAAAAAACATTGACATCGAAACATGTATGTAAAGAAAGACCAAAGAAATATGTTTTTATTCAGTTTTAATGATTTACCAACTGTATGTTTGGACCTAAAAAAGCTAAGTCTGGTCCTCTGGACATTCAAAAAACAAAACAAAACAAAGCAAAAAAAAAAAATATATATATTGTAGAAACGTTTCGTCAAGACGAAACGTTTCTACAATATATATATTTTTTTTTTGCTTTGTTTTGTTTTGTTTTTTGAATGTCCAGAGGACCAGACTTAGCTTTTTTAGATTTTTCTACCTGGATAATTGAGCATGCATCAGAGTATGTATGTTTGGACATTTATGGCCTCTGGCATCCATCAAGTGGTGCTGCAGCTTCCATTGCACCTCTATTTCCCACAGCCTTGTGGACCACCTCAACAAAGGGTCAACACAGAGGGTCAATTATAACTATAAACCAATATTTGTATTTTTAACTATAACGGCTAATAAACCAATGCATATAACATTTATTTACCATAGTTAAAATTTAGACATGTTTTTATTTGTTTAAGTTTTTGGAGTTTGCATGAGCCACCATGTCCCTGCACAAAACATACTGTTTATCAGAGCTGCAGTTCTTCTGCAAACCTTTGCAGCATCAAAGACAAACTGTTTTGCTTCAGGCCTGTTTGGGTCCTGCTGTTATGTGACTCATATGGAAATCATTTCTTTTCACACGTTTAATGATGGCCTAACCGTGAATTTGAACTTGTAAGAGTGAGTTCATGATGCGATTGAGATGACAGTAAATATTTCAGACAACATGACTAAAATGTCTTCAGAGTCCTGGGATAACATCTTCATTTGCATTTCCATGACGGCTCTAAGTGTTGAGGATAGTTGTTTATGAACTGGAGACTTGCTGATTTCAAGACGTGAACCATTTGTTCCCTGGCCTTCCTCAGCAGTTGCATCATTTTGTAAATTCTTTTGAGACATTCGGTTTTAAAACATGTCAGCCTGTTTAACAAATGGTTCCTTTTTTATCTTGCTTTTCTATTCATCTCCAACGGAACGGTTTGAAAACTCGGCTCCACCTTTGTGTTGATTCTGAAAGGCTCTAAAAAGGAAAAATGAATTTACACACAGCTAATGATATAAACATTACCACTGTGACATCACTGCTTCTTAGGAGGAGACAAAAGATAAACATAAGTCAAGCGTTTTGATTGTTGAGCCATCACTACGAGTTGTAACGTGAGTAAGTGCTGACACACGGCCCACTCCTGGGTGTAGGTTGTAGCTCGGGCAGGCAGAAAGCACAAGACTCCTGGGCTAAAATTGAATCCAAGCTGCTGCTCAACCTCGACCGTCCCACTCCCCCACACGACAAAGCTGCACGCTCACCACCATTCCACGCGCTCGTGCCCCCTCGTTTCCGAGGCCTGAAGTTAAAATCAGCCAAATAAGAGTGTGCTAAATAAACAATTCAGTGATGTTAGTCTGACTCCAGCTGAACTGACAAATGTTTCTTCTTTATTGTTGTAAATGTGTAATAAACAACTAAAAATAGCATACATATTATTTTTTATTTTCAAGAAAACATTGTTTAATGTGTTCCAGTCACATCAGACAGTCACATAACTTCCAGGATTGAGGATACAGTGTAAATCATTTTTTTAGGAAGTGACATTTGGAGATTTTTTTTATTTTTTGGGGAGACTTGGCATTCTCTTTGAGATTGAGGTTTGACAATGAAACACTAAAACCTCCAAAGACCTTCAGAGAAAGGTCAAAAACTCCAATCTTTCTGATAAAAGCTTAAAAACTCACAACTGAATTGAAAGAAAGAAAGAGAAAATATATACGGTACAAACTCTCGTGAAGGATGTCATAACTACAGTTTACAGGCTAGGGGGCGGTTTACAAAATGATGAAAGTTGAGAAATATATTTATCAAAATACAATAAATGAAAAGGTACACAAAGGAGCAGGACAATATTAGAAACTTAAAGCAACACGTTTTTAGATAACTGTTGTGAGATACTTCTAGCAGTTCTCCAGTTTTTTAAAGGGGACCACAGATGCAAAATTCACTTTTTAATGTTTTTTTTACTCAACTTTGGGTATTTACTTCATAAAAAAACAGTCCTTGTGCCAAAAAAATGCACCCAGTGGTTTATTTACTTTAAGTAGATTTATTTATCTGTGATAAAAACGGTTCGTTTTTGAAATAAACTGGAAGTCAATCGCGCTTGTGACGTCACAGGCGCGAGGACAACCCACCCCAACCTGAGTCCAGCCCCTCACCTAGCAACCCCTGGTTAGGCTCAACCCACTTCTGTATTAAACACATGACTGTTGTTTTTCATGATTTCATCTCATCTTTTGTTTATATGTTCTTAATTTCATGTGTACAGCACTTTGTTGCAGCTGTGGTTTTTTAAATGGCTTTATAAATAAAGTATAATTGTTATTTTTATGTTTTAGTTCAATTTTTAGTGTATTTGCGATCGCTACCAACGCGCAGCCGGCAAAAATTAAACGAGCGGACTCCCGGCATAGGGACCGGCGGCAACGGGACACTGCTTCTGGCGGATGGAGCGGAGCTTCAACTGTACAGCCTCGTTGCAGCCTTGCAGCAGCCTCGCAGCAGCCTCGCAGCAGCGAGGACCTTCTCCTTACGGATTAATTTACGGGAGACACTTGGTGAACTTTGTTGTCTTGACTGGAACAGCGATAACTCCCAAAATCTCCGCGTGCAACGAGCGGAGCTGGCGAACACCGGAAGAGGAACAAGCTAACATTAGCTTCGGATTCGGCAGGTCTCATGCTAAAAGGAGCAGCAAATTGCGGCGCGCTCAGACGGGTTTCGGTAAGTTATCTTAAGCTAGCACTAACAGTAAGTCAAATGAGTAATAAAAAAAGAGCTAATTTTAAAACAACAACACATTACAGATACTGGCTGTTACAGAGGGCGTTAACAGATCGTTGAAGGGCGTGGACTTCAGAACTTCTATCAGAAACCGTTCGTTCAAAACGAAAGTTAAAAATTGCAGAATTAAAAAGGGTATAATTGATTATCTAAGAATTATTTTGTGCATTAAATTGAAGGAATAGGGTCTAGATAGCACAAAGAAATAACATAAAATTTTAAAAAATGCATCTGAGGTCCCCTTTAATATACTTAATGCAATGAAGAAGAATAGTAGGACTTGAATTTGTTCATGAAACAAGGGAAGGAGGGCTTATTATCCCTCCACTTACTACAATGAATGTGGTACTTTGCTATAAGGATGACTATATTTATGGCATCGGAGTAAGCTGAGCTTAAGTTGTCTACATACAAAGTAAAATAAAATGGCATCAGTATCAAATGAAGGAATGTTGAGTTTTAGATTATCCAGTTTGTGATGTCAGTCCAAAAACTGAGAATATTGACATGAAAAAAAAAATGTTCAAGGGATTCACCTTCGGATTTACAAAAGGTACACAAATCAACCTCAAATTTAAATTTTCTGTGCAGAAACATGGCCACGGGATAAATCTTGTTTATTATTTTAAAATGGTTTTATTTCACTTAAGGAGACACTGGCCATTTGATGAATTTAGAGTGAGCAGAAGTCATTATGGTTTTATGATTTACAGGTAGTCCCCGATTTACGAGCGAGTTCCGTTACAACGAGGCGCTCGTACACCGGAAATCTCGTAATTTGGAACGGCCGCCACGTGTCTCGTAAGTCCGGAATTTCGCTCGTAAATTGGAACGGTTTTGCTAGCGCGACTACGAACACTCGTTTTTCATCGAAAAACTGCTTATGAGTGCATAAAAATGATCGGAAACGTGTGTCCACATGTTTAGCTAACGAACTGTGGTGAAAAAACACAGAAAAACTCAGTATTTTTTGCGTTTTTTCAAAAAATTTGCCAGCTCGTAAGTCCGGAACCTCGTAGATCAGAGCGCTCGTAAATCGGGGACTACCTGTATACTGGTTTCTTGAATGAATTTTTGTTATAATCGTAATAAATCTTTTGTCTCATACATTCATTAATAATCTTGTTATTACATTTCAAGTCAACTAAGCCACACTCATTTACTTTTAGTGTGGGCATCGAAACGGTCACTTTTGAATATAAAATATTTTTAATTAACTGAATCAGGGCTAAAGGGACTGATTTACATACCTTCATAAAATCTTTATGACAGCAGTTAAGGTTATATTTTCCAACAAAAAATGAGAAATTTAAAAGATCTCCATTAGAATCTAATGTATCTGTTACAAAACTGATGCCTTTTTCATAGCATTCTTTCCTAAATATTGACTTTCTACCTGCTGTGATTGCTCTATTATTCCACAGAGTTGATCCATGAGGTGAGAAATTATGTTGAAATATCATTTTCCAGAACTGAATAACTTGTTTGTGGAAGTTTGATAACTTAACTGGAATGTTAGTTACTTCAAAGTCACATTTAGCAAATAATTCAATTCCTCCCAGCTGCATAAAAATGGAGGCAGGGATATGAAGCCACATTGAATTTTGTTGTTGTAAAAATGTTTTTAACAATTTAGTCCTAAATGTACCAACCATTGCTTCAAAATCCAGTGCATTAATGCCACCATTCTCATATTTTTTAACTAGTTGGGATCTTTTAACATAATGAGTCCAACTATAACTTTATCTGTTGAATAAGAATGCATACTGTCTGTAATATGTTTACATAAGTCCGATATCAAAGTTTTGTTTTTGCCTCATTCGTTGTAACCATAAACACACACCAATATAAAGTTTTCATCATTAATTTCTGTTATCACCATCAGCCAGTACCCACTTGTGTCACTGGCATGATTTAAAATTTTACCTGGAAATCTGTTAAAGTGTTAAAGTGTTGAGTGTTGAGAGTTCGTAAATTTGAACATATTACGCCCATTCTCCATAACCTTCATTGGCTTCCTGTCGCCTACAGAATTCAGTACAAAACTGCTCTCATTACACATCAATGCTTACACGGAACTTCACCAGATTATCTGAAGGATATTCTTATTCCATACTCATCCACCCGGTCGCTGCGGTCACAGAACAGCAATCTCCTTCACATTCCGAGAACCAAATTAAGGACCATGGGAGACCGGGCTTTCAGTGTGGCTGCCCCCCGCCTGTGGAACTCTCTTCCTGACTGTCTGAGAGCCCCACAGTCTGTGGTTGACTTTAAGAGCGGCTTGAAGACCTTTCTTTTCAACCGAGCATACTCTACCTCCTCATGATTCTACTTTTGATCTTAGTTGATACTGTTATTGATTTTACTTGTTTTATTACTTGTTTTATTGACATTTAATTCTGTTGCACTTGTAGCACTTTGAGATTTTCATTAATGAAAAGTGCGATATAAATTGAATTCATTATTATTATTATTAAACAAAATCATAACACCTGCTGAGTGTGACGTCCCATGACTAACGAAAATAGAACCACCCCACTGTAACTTCCAAAAGTTCACGTCATCTTTACCAGAAGCAGTTTCTTGTAGGAAAACACAATTAACTTTTTGCTCCTTAGAAAAAAAGAAATCTTTTCGTTTCACATTGTTTTTAAGCCCCCTAGCATTTAAATAAATAAAAGATAATATAAAAAGGTTTTGAGGTAGAACACAGAATCATAAAATGTACAGGAATGAGACTTGTCCTATACTATCAGAACCAGGTGCATTTAAGACATATCAGGTGAATCAAAGCATTATCTATTGAGATCATTTATCAGTAATAACACTCTGAATAAAATACAGAGTGTAAAGCTCAGTCAGTGTCTATGAAGGGTTGACTCTTCGGTTGTTGATATTCCTTTAGGAAAGCTCTCTGCCCTCTCTGTTTGACATCTCTTACCAGCGGCCATAACTTCTTGCGAGCTTCCCTGTCTTCTTTGGAGAAAGCTTCTTTAAACTGAAAACACTTCTCTTGACAGACCCTGTTTTCCTCGGATCGCTTCCAAACCTCGTCTCAAACCGTTCTTGCCACGAACTGGATTATTATTGACCGTGGAGCATTGTTTGAAGTGGCGGGGTCACTTTTCCTTCCCAGGCGATGCCCGGTGTTGACTGTCCCACGAAGCTGATCCACTGAGATGGGCACCACTCTGGTCAAAATGCCAATGACCTCCTCTCTGGTATCCTCCCCTTCTTTTTCAGAAAGGCCATTCAGTCTCAAATTCCATCTCCTTTTATATCGAGCTTGTTCCATCACAGACTCCTTCAGCTGTTTGTTTTCCTCTTTAAGCTCACTGACTTTTTTCTGCAGCCCCTCTATTCTCTCCTTGTTCACATTAATAGAAGCAGCATTTTCTTCAATCTTTCTTTCAAACTTCTGCAGGAGTTGAGTTTGTGCGTCCATTGTTATCGTCAGTGAATTCACTGTGGATGTCAGTGAATTCACTGTGGATGTAAATGGTAAAATGGTAAATGGAGCTTATTTATATAGCGCTTTCTAGCCCCCTATGAGGGACCCCAAAGCGCTTTACAATACCAACCATCCACCCATTCATACACACATTCATACACCGGTAGTGGCAGACTGCCATGCAAGGCGCTTTCCAGTCCTACCGGGAGCAACTCGGGGTTGTGTCTTGCCCAGGGACACAACGACACATGGTGTGGGGAACCGGAATTCGAACCTCTAACCTTCTGATCGGGGGACGACTGCCATTACCACTACGCCACGGCCGCCCCCAGGATGTCAGTGAATTCACTGTGGATGTCCGTGAATTCACGGCTTCTAGAATAGTCTCAAGGTTGCACTCACGCTGAGGGTTGTAGTTGCCTTTCTTCTGCTTTTTAGAGTGGGGAGATTTGATTGGAGTGTGTGCCAAGTTGATCATCTCTGTCTTTGGCATCTGCTCGTCAGCTTCAACGTCTGCATTTTTTGCAGTCTCCATCTTCACTCGCACTGGGAAGAGCGACCAGGCTGTAGTCGTATTCGTCCATCATGGCTAACTTTCGTCCACGTGTTGTTAGCTCATTCAAGAAAATACGCTTAGAGTTTATATTTTGCTTCAAAAATTCACCAGACTTCCTAGAAGCTTTCCTGTGTGTAGCGAAAAGCACACAAAATTGCATTCAAGGACTATACAAAAAACTATTTACACCGGAGCCTGCCTGCTGCGACTGCTCATTCCGCCATCGTAACTCCGCCTCTGTCATAATAACTGAATTGTTCAGATCTTTCAAATTGAGCATTTGTGATATTGTTAATACTTTGTCTTAAGTTTTAGGAAGCTACTTGAATACGCTTATTTTGCAGACAAATTTTGACCGATTCGTGGGAAAGCTATTTTATAAACCTCTACACAAAGCGCCACTTTCTCACAGTCACTTCTTATCCTGGCAGAAATATTATAATATTCCAGCCCCATGTGTCCCAGGCTAGAAGAACTCAGCTAAATTATTAATAAATAAAAAAATCTAAATACTTGTACAATGCATTTTTTCATTCAACCTTTATTTACACATATAAATCACATTGAGCCTCAAAGACTCATTTACAAATGAGACCTGTTCAGACAGACAAAAAGTAACGAAGAGACACATGTACATGATTTGGAGGCAAAAAAAATTCCTATCACACTCTCACTCTTTGGCCAAGAAGAAAGAGCACTGATATTGGAAAAAAATATCCTGCACATTGGCACATAGTGACACAGACATTCCAGAGGGGAGAGGAGCCAACAAGAGCAGTGAGTGTGTCCAAGGACACTCCATAAGCATTGTAGGTGTTCTGATAAGAATGGTATAATCAGTCAGTTCCCTCTGGTGAGATCCATAAACACTCTTGAGGGGTGTTGAGGCTGACCTAGGACAGCACCAGAGAGAATCCAAGAGTCCAGAAACAATAGGTCTGCAGACTTCCTCGATGGGAGGGGAGGAGAGCAGAACATCAAATTTACAGGTCCTCCTGGTGAAGTGAGATGAGGGGAGCTGAATTCAGATAAACATTAGTTTTTGGAACAGGCAGAACTTTACTGATTTATGTCTGCCTTTGCTGGTCCTCACAAATCCCGTGCCTGTGAGTATTCTGAGATATGATCCATCCTGCCAGTGATTCGCAAAGCAATTGAGTCTGGGTGCTCGAGGCACAGAGCAAACCATCACATAAGGCGGGCAGCCTGACCAGGACCAAATTTGCTGCTGATGACTTCCTTGGTTCTTGATAAACCAGGAACCAACTGATTCAAAAAAGCAGTAAACTTGTTATCATAAATCCAGTTATAGATATATGCATCTTCAACATCCTGGCAGCACAGTGGCGCAACTGGTAGAGCTGCTGCCTCTTGCAGCGCAGGTCCCTGGTTCAAATCCCAGTCCGTGGGCCGTTCTGGGTGGAGTTTGCATGTTCTCTCTGTGCATGCATGGGTTTTCTCCGGGTACTCCGGTTTCCTCCCACAGACCAAAAACATGCATGTTAGGCTGACTGGTAACTTTAAATTGTCCCTAGGCGTGAGTGAGAGAGTGAATGGTTGTTTGTCTCATTTGTCTCTGTGGCCCTGTGATGGACTTGTGATCTTTCCAGGGTGTACCCCTCCCCTTGCACAATGATTGCCGGACATGGGCACCGGCGACCACCGTGACCCAAAATGGCAGAAGCGGGTGAAAGATAATGGATGGATGGATCTTCAACATCCTCTATGGACAGCAGAGATAGACACATCACCTTCCAACTGTCCCAGGAATCAATGACATATCCAGCTACATGTTTGTCATCAGGGTAAGTTGGCTCACCTGAAGCTTGTCTTCTTATCGAGAAAATTTTAGCAGTTGTGTTGAGAGACCATCTGACCAGATCCGTAGCAAAAATTATGGTTCAGAAGATATGTAATGAGAGGCTCTGAAGCAGATTCACAGACAGAACAGAGCAAAAGCAAAACGGAGGAGGGAGAGGAGGGGAAAAGGGTCCGCCCTTGACAAGAGCAAGTGGTGAATTGTGAATTTGACAGTGGTGATTAAATTTATAAAGTAGCGTTAACATGAGCTGCTCTAAAAGTGTTGAAATCTGAGATATTTGAATGTCATGGCAGTTTTGACGCCAAATCTGAAAATGACAGAGTCTACGAGTACCTTACGTTGCTCATCATTTCTGAATGGGAGACAAAAAAAGAACAAAAGTACATTGTTTAAAAAAATAACAGAACTATTAAAATAAATAAATAGTAAAAAGCACTAATTGTTTATAAAGAGACTTCTGAGGTGCAACATGGAAATGCTATGATGTGGGTTTACCTCACCGCCCGAGGGAAGTTTATCCAAAGGAGAAAATGTATCCTTTAATGCAGCTTCCCCTTGTGTCTAATCAGATTAATGAGGAGTCTCTGATGTGGTGAATCCCTCTTAGACACAATGACTTGCTCAAAGTGTTTATAAGATCAATCTAGAGGAACATCTGCATCACAGGATCAGTTCAGAAACATCTGGTGTGTGGAGCGTCCATCCATACAGGCCTTTAATGTATTGTGCAATGCACTTAACTGAAGAGAGACTCATTCATTTGAAGCCTCAAAAGAACAGATTGCATTAAAGTGTTAATGACATAAGCACAATCTGGTTGCTCGTTTCTATTAAATGGATTCAGAATTTTAAAAATACATAAAAAACTGAGGAAACTACTGGAATTCACTTCCTGAGCCGCCACGCAGGGACTAGACATCTAATGGTCCTGCAGTGACCTCACAGGCTGCACTGAGAGCTCAGAGGAGGCATCTCCGGCTCTCTTCTGCCCCTCTCAGGCTCAGCTGGGACCAGCAGCACTTCCGGTTGCTCTCCTGTTTTGTATTCCTCTGAAGACCTCCTCCATTTTTTCTATTTCCCAGGGTTTCAGTGGAGAAACCTGCACAGAGACACGTCTGACAATGTTGGGAAAGCTAGGAATCAAATTTAAACCCTGCTTCACAGTTGAGTCTCCTTATTGTAATCATAAAAACAAGCTGAATATTCTGATAAAGAATCATGTGAATTGACCTGCACAGTCAGAAACATGGACATTAGAAGGATCATTGTTAAGTAAAGTCAAGAAATTGTGCAGCTGGAGGATTAACAGGACCATAACAAGTTTTGTTGTTGAATAAAAGTTTTGAGCACACAAAT
>JBBPBX010002386.1:34848-54564 GCA_038048925.1 Garcialebias charrua | reverse complement strand
TCTGCAGTGGAAGTGGTCTCCAGCTACAAATACTTGGGTGTACACATGAATGATAACCTCAGCTGGAGCAACAACACCACCAGCCTGATCAAGAAAGGTCATCAGAGACTCTACTTCCTCAGACGGCTGAGACGAGCTGGTCTGAGCAGCCCAGTCCTCACCTCCTTCTACAGGTGTGCAGTGGAGAGCATCCTGTGCTCCAGCATCAACGTGTGGCATGGAGGCTGCACAGTTGAAGAGAGGAAAGCTCTGCAGAGAGTGGTGAAGGCTGCACAGAAGTCTGTTGGAGTCAGTCTCCCCACAATCACAGACATTTATACCTCCAGATGCAGGAAAAGAGCCACCTGCATCATGAAAGACCTCACTCATCCAGCACACTCACTCTTTGCCCCACTCCCCTCAGGACGGAGGTTGAGGAGCATCAAGTGTAGAACCACTAGACTGAGGAACAGCTTCTACCCTGAGGCTGTTAGACTCATGAATAAATAAAAATAAAATAAAAAATAAACACTGCAAAATATCACATCATACTGATGCTGATCTGTTTTCTTGTTGCTGTGTTCATCTGTGTTCATCTGTGACCATCTGCTCATACAAACTCATGTTCGTGCTGCTGTTTATTCCCACTATATTAGGCTTAGTGTATTACTAGTTGATGTTTTTCTTAGTTAGTTCTAGATGTTATTACTGTTTTTCTCTTTCATTTGTTGTTGGATGTAACTGGGACCTCGTGTACATAATCTCGTTTTCATCACATGTACCACATGCGGTGCAAATGACAATAAAGACTCTCTGACTCTGACTCTGACTCTGATATCTTACTAACTCCGGGTTTTGAGTTTCACTTCGTTTTGTTTGAATGATATTAAGACCAAGTGTGGGAACTGAGGTTAAAGGTGGAACAAGGTTAGATTCTGCATTTGTTTTGTAAGTGCAGTAGAGCCTTTGATCGGTGTTCAGTTAAAGTCAGTGTATATTTTAATGCTTAGATCAGTAAATATACAGCTAAGTAGAGTCTTTGATCGGTGTTCAGTTAAAATCAGTGTACATTTTAAATGCTTATACTGTATCAGTAAATATAGAGCTAGATGCAGTATTTGACATATTGTCTTCATCTAAGTGAAGGGTGAAAATGTGAAAAGGTTAATTACTGTAACACTGGTAAAAGAAGGAAACCAGGTTTGTAAATCATTAAAGGGGACCACAGATGCAAAATTCACTTTTTAATGTTTTTTTTACTCAACTTTGGGTATTTACTTCATAAAAAAACAGTCCTTGTGCCAAAAAAATGCACCCAGTGGTTTATTTACTCTAAGTAGATTTATTTATTTTTGATAAATACACCTGGATTCACACTTCCTGCAGTTATTGACGTCACAAGCCGTAGCCAATCACCTCAAACCTGAGTCCAGCCCCTCACCTAGCAACCCCTGGTTAGGCTCAACCCACTTCTGTATTAAACACATGACTGTTGTTTTTCATGATTTCATCTCATCTTTTGTTTATATGTTCTTAATTTCATGTGTACAGCACTTTGTTGCAGCTGTGGTTTTTTTAAATGGCTTTATAAATAAAGTATAATTGTTATTTTTATGTTTTAGTTCAATTTTTAGTGTATTTGCGATCGCTCCCAACGCGCAGCCGGCAAAAATTAAACGAGCGGACTCCCGGCATAGGGACCGGCGGCAACGGGACACTGCTTCTGGCGGATGGAGCGGAGCTTCAATTGTACAGCCTCGTTGCAGCGTCCCAGCAGCCTCGCAGCAGCGAGGACCTTCTCCTTACGGATTAATTTACGGGAGACACTTGGTGAACTTTGTGTTGTCTTGACTGGAACAGCGATAACTCCCAAAATCTCCGCGTGCAACGAGCGGAGCTGGCGAACACCGGAAGAGGAACAAGCTAACATTAGCTTCGGATTCGGCAGGTCTCATGCTAAAAGGAGCAGCTCATGGCGGCGCGCTCAGACGGGTTTCGGTAAGTTATCTTAAGCTAGCACTAACAGTAAGTCAAATGAGTAATAAAAAAAGAGCTAATTTTAAAACAACAACACATTACAGATACTGGCTGTTACAGAGGGCGTAAACAGATCTTTGAAGGGCGTGGACTTCAGAACTTCTATCAGAAACCGGTCGTTCAAAACGAAAGTTAAAAATGGCAGAATTAAAAAGGGTATAATTGATTATCTAATAATTATTTTGTGCATTAAATTGAAGGAATAGGGTCTGGATATCCCACAGAAATACCATAAAAATTAAAAAAATACATCTGAGGTCCCCTTTAATACCGTACAGGTACACTGTAAAATATTGGTTTGTTAACAAATCCTATAAATAAACATGCTTTCTGGATCTAAACGGAGAAACAATGGTCGTCATCTTTGACTCCTAATTTTATTATTCTTCAGATGGTGTGTCATCACTGTTGCAGCAGTCCTGACACTCGGGACCTGTAACACGTAGTCATAAATGATAGTTTGACAGCATTTTTGTACAAATAAATCCGTATAGAGCTAGGATTAAGTCCGCCCGTGGTGATTTTATTTTGTAAATACGGAAGTTGTGCTCGTTCCTTTTCCTGTTGGTGCGACGTAATCTTCAAAAGTTGACTCCGGCACAGCTCCGGCGTCCGGCAGAAATAGAAATATTTCTAATTTTGACGGACTGCCGTCCGCTCGGCACAGCTCGCCGCCGCCGTGCGGAGCCAGTGTAAATTCTGTCATTGATTATAATGGGTGCGTATTTGCTGCGGAGGTCGGACCGGAGCGGGGCGGAGCCGGAACGCATGTAGTGTAAATTTGGGGTTAGTCTTACAGCAAGAAGGCTATTGTCATCTTAAGTTATCATTTGTAGTGGTCTATGAATATGATGAATAATTTCTAGTTTTGTTTTACCCGTTTAGGACTAGCGACCTGTCCAAGTTTGACCTTTCCCCTCCCTATCATTGACGCTGGTGGTGGACATCAGCTATCCAAGTCGTAAGCAGAGTTAAGATATTGAATGAGAGTTTTGTTTAACATACATTTCAGTTATAAAAAAGTGGGTAGTGGGCTGTACGCAGGCAGTTCACCCGCACTGCTCAGCGTTCATTCTCGCGTTCATTCTTGCATTTTCGCTCCAAATTTTTGACGTCATTTGAGCAGCTGCAGCGGAGCGCGTTTACCTATGGGACAAATTGAGGTCACTGATTGGTCATTTGCTGACACGCCTACTGAACTGATTGACAGGTCGGGTGCGGAAAAAAGGCGAGAGCCGGCAGCTTCAGCTGCAGCGGTGTTCTGTGTTTATATGTTAATAAAAAGTTCTAAAAAATAAAAACAGGGAGCGCTGGTCCTGCAGCCCACACATCAGACCAGCACACCAGGAAATCTGCAGAACCTCCCGTAGCCACGCTGGACCTGAGTTTAATTTGCTTGTGACAAATTTGTTCATTTCTCATAATTTCAGTCATGGAGTCAACGGAGGAGGAAGCGATCACTTGCCTTTTGGGAAAAAAACAAAACAAAGAAAAGGCCAGATCAGGGATGAAGAAGGGGAATTTAACACCCGCTTCGGAGGTTATCAGTCCACTAAATGGCCCCTATCATTTACCATCACCCCCATTCCTATCGCTCAGCATGCCCCTACTGTACCTACTAGTAGGTTTAAAGGTACGTTGTCACCGTTGCAAGCGATGACAGCAGGCTCCGTCTTTAGCAAAGTGTTAAACTTTCTAGTAAAGTGTCTTGGGTTAGGTTTAGGGTCTTGGTTAGGTTTAGGCATAAGGGTAACTGGGTTAGGTTTAGGGTTGGTCCTCTGGGTCAGGTTTAAAGCCAGAGATACACTCATGCGTCCTCCGGTACGCCACTCTACGCGCGCATTTTGTGTGCATGTGTTTTGCTGATATGCTTCAGCATATGTGAGAAACTATACGCTCGTGTTCTCCTTGTTGTAATATGAGCAGCTGCACACGGAGGGGACTCAACTGAGCTCGCTGATTGGTTACTTGCTGACACGCCTACTGAAATGATTGACAGCCAGCTCATGTAGCGCCTTGAAGACCGCGGCGGTGTTCATGCGGTGTTTCTACTATATATGTTGTAAAAAGTTCTCTCAGAAATAAAAATAATAACAGGGAGTGCTTTTCCTGCAGCACACAGCCCACCAGGGATATTTAAAACATCGCGCACCCAGGTAGGACCTGAATTCATTCATTTCAATCATCGAGTGAACGGAGGAAGAAGCGGTTACTTGACTTTAGGCAAAAAAACAAAAGAAAAGGCCCGATCAGCGATAAAGAAGGGGAATTTATTTAATTTGTGTAACATACAAAACAGTCCGGCGCCGGGGAAGTTTATGTTCAGACACCGCGCATCGCGTATGCGTAGTAAAAAAAAACTTTTGCGCGTACGTGCCCTGAGGGGCTACACGGGGCTACGCTTTTGCCACAGCGTACGTACGCTGCGTATAGGCGTATCGTGAGGACGCTCGAGTGTATCTCGGGCTTTAAGGTTAGGTTGAGGAAAACTGTTACATAAGCTGAAAAAAACAAAAACACTACACTTCCGGGTTAACAGAAACACGCTGCCTACTGACAGCGATTATAACGCTGATAACGTTATGTCAAACATGCTAGTAGGTAGTAGGTTACCTATTCTCCGCTACGAATGGGGATGGTAACAGTTGATAACGCCCATTCTATGGACTGACAACATCAGAACCCGCTCGAATTTAATACATTTGTGTCGCATACAAAACAGTCCGGCGCCAGGCAGTTTATTGTGCGACTACGCGTTTGAGTTCGTAAAAATTGGGCTTGGCGCGTACATGCCCTGCGGGAATACGCTTTTGCCTCTACGTGCGAACGGCGTAGAGCGGCGTACGACCGTACGCAGAGCCTTTATACTCTGAACTTTGTCTCTTCACAGTATCCTTGTGGTTATTCCCCAGATCTGAACCTTGTTCTTTCTGGTGAGAATTCATCCTCCAAACCCTGCAAGAGCCACAGAAGGGTTATCTTCTACTCCCACTTCAGCCTACGTTCCTGATCTGCCATTCTCCTTTCTGCATATGAATAACTTACCTGAAAATCACCTGCTGAACACTGAACCTGGAATCCTAACCTGTTGTCCTCCAGAACCTAGAAGAAATAACTCAACCAGTAAGAACATCTTTGACTATTGGATTACAACTCTTATCATCTGAAGTCCTCAAACTCACCACCGCTGTCTTCATATTCTCCAGTCCCTGGCCATCCTGTCTTTTCTGATTAAAAATACCTTCTTATCTTGTCTCGATGGAATATTTGTTTTTTCAGAACTCTGAACCCTGAGTTTAAAATAAAAATACCACCAATGAAAAGCATGAGAAACACATGTAAAAGGAACGAGCCACAGTAACCAATAACCAAAGTTCAAACCAAGTATCAGAATGGGCTTGACTGAGAAACAAGTTTGTCAAAGAATTAAAGGAAATCCAGCTGCCTTCAGCTGAACCAAGATGACTGAGAACCTTCAGGTGTTATGACCCGTAATTGAGGCTTAAAAGCTGCAATAACTTGTTTTTGGAAGATCTTAAATTTTTAAAAAAAATAATCGGTTGTCAATAAGTCACAAAAACAAACATCTTCAAATGGTTTGCTAATCAAGGGTTTAAGCCCAAACTTTGATAATTTTCCAAACTATAACTGAGTAGTTTGGCTTCTTAAGCACAACAAAATAGTTTTACTAAACCTAAACAAGAGCATGAGAACTTAAGGTTAAATTAAAATAAAAATCCTTTTGTCAAGTTTTGTTTCTTTGTCTCAAACCGACATGACTGAAATGTGCCAGCTGGCTGTTTGCATGTACAGTAATGTGATTTGTTAGTTTGAGGACAAACAAGAGTGGTAATAATTATACTGTATATTTAAAGATCTTTGCGGTGTCACTAGATGATGCTCCTTTGGTTTGCATTTTACAAATAATCTATAGATTATTTAGGTAAACCTTCTGTCTACATCCATGAAACAAAACATTCAGAGTTTTGGTTGTCAGATTGCAGCTGTCCTTCCTTCAGCCCGTGTCGTGGACTGTTCATCAACTCGGCCTTTTCTCCTTTTCAGCCTCTTTCTTCACAAGTAATGAATGAGTTTTCCTCACTGCAGCAAATTCACCTGTTTCGGCTTCATCCTTCCTCTCCCACATTAAGTGGGGATTTATGGAGGCGGCTTCCTATTGAACAAAACCATTTGTCTTCCAGTTTGGTTTAACAGCACTCTTTATTCCCTGCAGATTTAAGGAGAGGAGGTTGGGCTGGGGAGGGGACAACCACAATATTAAGGACTGCGGCCCTCCCAATTTCTCTCAGACTTGCATAGCAAAGGTAAACAGCCCGGAGCGGTCGGCTCCTAAAGAAACCTCTGTGAACAGATGGATGCAAAACTGATGCAGGAATACCTTCCTATACCAAGCTCATTGGAGTGCCATTGGTAATAAAAGTACTATCACACTGGGCAGTGACAGTTAGGAACATCCATCCATTCATGATCTTTTAACAACCATTCACTCTCTCACTCACACCTAGAGACAATTTAGAGTTACCAGTCAGCCTAACACGCATGTTTTTAGTCTGTGAGAGGAAACTGGATTACCCGGAGAAAACCCACGCATACACGAGAGAACATGCAAACTCCACCCAGAAAGGCCCCCGGAACGGGATTTGAACCAGGGTAACCTGCTTGCTGAGAGGTAGCAGCTCTACCAGTTGCGCCACCATGCTACCCAGTTAGGAACATAAAATGAAAAAAAATTAAAAAAAATCCCTTCCTACTGTAAGAAATTACAACCCTATGTAGTTGCAGAAACTAAGTTAAAAAGACCAGACTGAACATTGTTGGATTTCTACCTGGATTGCTAAGCATGAACTTTCAACCTTAATTTATACAGGTTAGTCTCATTGAGCCTCGAGACTCATTTACAAGAGAGATATATTTTAGACAAAGAAAGGTGACAACAGTAGACAATCATAAAAGAAAGCATATAAAGTAGGAAAAATAAATGCAAGAAAATATTAAAAAACAAAGAAAAAACTGTAGAAAACTAAAAGCAGGAACATGTCTGCATTGGTTCTTACCAGGAACTTAATGTTTGAAGCCACTTGGAGAGGTCAAGGTCGAGAGCTTCAGATCTTTTTGCAAGATATTCCAGCACACAGGAGCTGAATAGGAGAAGGCCCTTTTGCCAAATTCAGTTCACAATCAGAGAACACTGCAGGTAATAATGTCCTGAGAGTGCACGCTGTAGCTGCACTCACGCAGAGGCATGTAGGAGGAGATGTATGAAGGCAGCAGACCAAAAAGTGATTTAAAGATGAAAATGTACCAGTGGGAGTCTATGTGAAGTTAATGATGTCCAGTTAACCAGTGAATACAGGGTGCAGTGGTGGCTTTCAGAAGACTGAATATCTTGAAGAAAAATGGTCTTGTAGATGTTAAGAATTAGTGTAGCCAAATATATGATAATTATCATATTTACATGGTGGCACAGTTGATAGAGCTGTCGCCTCTCAGAGAGGTTACTTGATTGAATCTTGGACAGGGAATTTTTGTCTGTTTTCTCTACTACAACTGGTACTTACTTGGATACTTTGGTTTCCTCCCACAGACAAAAACATGCATGTTAGGCTGATTGGTAACTCTAAATTGTCTCTAGGTGTGAGTGAGAGGGTGAATGGTTGTTTGTCTCATTTGTCTCTGTGTGTCCCTGTGATGTACTGGAGACCTGTCCAAAGTGTCCCCCGACTCTCGCACAGTGCTGGACATGGGCACCAGCGACCTGGCAGGGAAGATGTGTACAAAAAAGATGGATGGATTATATTTATACACAAGTTTTAGAGTCCAGATGTACTACAATAAAGTGTGGTGGTGCAGAGTTTAGAGAAGGTGGGCCTGTGATTGGAAGATCGCCAGTTCAACTCCCAGTACCAACAACATCAAAACGTGCGTGGGATAGGTGAAGCACCCACACCTGCCTTCACCCTCATTTGCCCCACTCTGGACCCTTGAGCAAGGCCCTTAACCCCCAGCTGCTTCCCCAGGCACCCTAGACAGCAGCTCTCTGCTCCACACAGAGGGCTGTGGTAGCGCAGTGGTCTGTGGTTGTGTCAGGAAGAGCATCTGGCGTAAAAATTATTGCCATGTCTTCATGTGACTTATTTTGCTGTGGCGACCTCTGAAGTTGGGAGCAGCCAAAAGATAAAAAAGTACTACAATAAATAGTTTTTGAAACAAAAGAAATATTGTGTAATTATGACATCTCCGTGCACAGAAAACACTTGCTTATGAACATGTAAACACACATGACATCAGAAAGTTCTATCTGACCAGATAGAACTTAGATCCCACTAAGCACACAACTATCCACCCCCCATGTGTTAATCTCAAATGAGCATTTCACCCACCCCCACCCCCCACCATCTTGCTAAGTGCTACACATATCACTGTGTATCATTTACAGGTCAAAAGCACACATTAGCCCTATCAACCATTGCCACTAGCCTGATACTACCCACTTTATCTCTACTTTTTATGATAAAAGTACGGGTTTCTTCTAAGCCAGACCAGTACTTTACTAATAAATATTTTATATGCCAATTTACCTAGTCTGATTAGAGCTCTGCTACTATTGTCTGTAGTTAATAACAACAAATAATTTAAAACAATAAATTTTCTTCCCTCACAGTGTGGAATTATTTAGGCCTTCAGATACACACTTGACCACTACTTAAAATATTTAACTACTACCACTGGTGGGCATAGCTGACCAAAATGTTGGCTTTGTATACCATAATCCACTAACTAGAAAAATTGCTTCACCAGTGCTAAACCGCTAAACAGGTAACATAATAAAATAAATAGCAGAAGCTAATGCTAACTACTAACCGTTAAGGTGACTGTCACTGAGTCTGTCACTTGTCTTCACCTCCTTCCAATTAGACTGGTGGGACTGACACAAACCTGTCGATGATAGTTTGATTATATTGGTTTGATCTGAAGGTGTGTGTGTGTGTGTGTGTGTGTGTGTGTGTGGGTGTGTGTGTGTGTGTGTGTGTGTGTGTGTGTGTGTGTGTGGGTGGGTGTGTGTGTGTGTGTGGGGGGGTATTTGTGGAAAATTGGCCAATTCAAACCAGACTTATAGCCCTGCATAATGCAGGTGGACCCACAAAATGCTAAAGATGCTACACGCACACAAAAGGCGCATGACTTGCATGCATGCAGCGCTGCAGGTGTGAGAGGATACTTATTTATTTTTGGATAAACGGTGTAAAAATTGAAGTTTTCCACAGTAGAGGAAGCATTTGAGCTCATTTATAAAGACAGTGGGAGCATGATAACCCTGTTTGTTTTAATTCATTCAACCTTTATTTATACAGGCTAGCCTCGTTGAGTCACGGGGACTCATTTACAAGAGGGACCTGTCTCACTCACACCAAACAACCATCCACTCTCACACTCACACCTAGGGTCAATTTAGAGTCACCAATCAGCCTAACAAGCATGTTTTTTGGTCTGTGGGAGGAAACCGGAGTACCCGGAGGAAACCCACGCATGCACGGGGAGAACATGCAAACTCCACCCAGAAAGGCCCCGGACCGGGATTTGAACCGGCAACCTTCTCGTTGAGATGCAGCAGCGCTACCAGTTGTGCCACCGTGCTGCCCACGGTCCCTCTGTGCCTAGCACCAAACAAATAAATAAAACACTGTTTGAGTAGGGGCTGGAACTGGTATCGCATGCACACGTAGTCAGCCAAGGGCGTGCCTAGCGGACTCTTCAAGGCACACCCACAACAGACAGGAATAGATGTGTGAATTTTTTTAGTGGACAAAGTTAGCTGAACCTAATTTGGGGGACGCTAATTGGTCCATTAACGGTTTTTAAAATTAGCGAAAATGCTAATAATACCTGTTAGCAGATTAGCAGAACCGTGCCCACCTTCAGCTATCTGATACATTTCTACCTTCAATTACAGACTTTACTATTTTTGTAGCAGATTAGTCAGTGACAACCCCCACCCCATAACTGTTATTCCATTTTTTTTAGTTTAGGTTCTAATAATTAAAGCAGACAATGATAAAACGCTGAGCTTCCTGGCTGAGTTTAGGGTATTCTCCTCCAATAATCGGACTTGGGATCCGAAGGACCCAGGTTCGAACCCCGGCCACCGCACACCTTGGGGTGTCTATGAGTGCACATCTATTTTCCCCAGCTCCCCAGGCGCTGACTACGGCTGCTCACTGCACCACCTGGTGGTGGTTGGGTTAAATGCAGAGACCAATTTCGTCTGTCAAGTATGGGAACATACACAGATGACAAAAATGTTACATTTATTTATTTTATTTTATTTTATAATCATGCTGGCTGTAACCAGGGACACCAAGTAGCACCTACCAAGATGGAGGCCTGAATTTAACCTCATTAACTACTACACTCTGCCGTCCCAGTAAATTGTTCAGAGATCAGAACAGGAATGAAACTGTGAGTCCTGCTCCTGATGTTCAGTCTAATCATGTTCTCTGGACAGAATCTGAACCACGGTTCTAAAGCTGTTCAGAGGTTCTGAAACTGTTCACTGGTTCTAAAACAGTTCAGTGGTTCTGAAACTGTTCAATGCTTCTAAAGTTGTTCAGTGTTTCTGAAGTACTTCATTTGGTTCTGAAGTACTTCATTTGGTTCTGAAGTACTTCATTTGGTTCTGAAGCTGCTCAGCAGTTCCTCGGCAGCAGAGATGTTTTTGGCAGCTCTCCTTTAAATGCCAGCGACTGCACAGTGAAGCTGCATTAGCGTCTCATTACTCTGGAGATGGGGAGAAGGTTCCTTAATGCTTCCTGACAGGCCATGATGTAATTACACCGTGTTTGTTGCGAGTCAACACCAGAATTTGTGTTTCCAAGGGATCTGTCACACGCCCAGGACACAGAAGACATGAATGATTCAGCCCCTGATAACTGCTCTAAATGAAAACCAGCTGTTGCCCGAACCCACCGAGCAGTCGCGTTATGACGTCGCCTCGTGGTCCTGAACCCACCGAGCAGTCGCGTCATGACGTCGCCTCGTGGTCCTGAATCGCACGACGACAGGACGTGACTCCCTGAGGCAGAATGAAACCATGAGAAGAGCTGACCTTTCACCTCTCTGTGGACATGGAGACAGGCTCTGCTGCGCTGGTGAGACGACTCTTCGTTTCCCCAGAGGATGCTGTTGTTGTTGACTTTACCCGTTCCCGACCTCTGACCTCGGCCCGGCAGGATGGCTCTGCACCTTCGCGGGTCCTGCAGAGTTTACGTACGAGGCGTGTGCGATCGTTTGGGGGCGTCCATGTTTTGTTTTTGACGGTTGTAAAGGCAGAGCGGGGTGTTCCTGCAGCCGCCGGGCCCCGCTGCACCTCTGTTCTGACTGTGACCCCGGCCTTCGGGTGTGTGTGTCTTTGTGTGTGTGTGTTCTGATTCTCTTTGTACACACTCTGAAAGATGTTTTTGCTCTCCTCCACTCTCCTCCTTTCTTTTCCCTCCCTCCTCCTCGTGTTTCTTACAGAGCGGAGCCCCAGATACCAAACATCGCCCCCGGTTTATTTGGCCCGTCTCACTCTCTCTCTGTTTTTTATTTTTCGTACACACCTCCTCATCCCCTCCTCTCATCTCCTCTCTTTATTTATCTTCTGCGAGTTTTCGCACTTTGCGATCGATACAGCGTTTCTCTTGAAGACGCTGGTCCGATGCGAGCGGCGGCGCCGTGGGAGTTTTGAAGTTAGAACGCTAAACATGTTAAACAGCCGAGATGTTTTGAACGTTGGGGATCGTTGAAAGGATGTTAAAACGTCTGAGTTTGTTTTTCCAAGCTTCCAGCTGCTTTACAGCGCGAGCGTCAGACGTTGGAGCTTTTTATTAGATACTTTGATCTTTCTTTAGAGCTTTATGTAACGTTTCTTCTTCCAGCGTTTCAGTCTATTAGTGGATCACCAGACTGGGAATCTACTTTAGTTACTAAACGAACATGTGATATTTATGCATATGAATGCATTTACAAGTGTGCTTTAAAATCAGTACACGTGTGAATCAAACAGCTCGCACAGTTGAAGAGAGTTCATTTGATTTGTGCACAGACAAGGTTACTTTTGAAACTTTTATGCCAGAGTTTTTAGACTGAGCTGCAGTGGCGGCTCCAGAGATATTTTTCTGCAGGTGCTAAGGGGGGGCTAAGCATTTTACTGAGGATGCTATGAAGCATCATTTGTTCTTTCAGTTCTCAAGGTCAATGTGTGTCATTCACATTACATGTTGTACATAAGGTGGAACGAAACTATGGACAGGGTCCCAGTTACATCCAACAAAAATACAAATTGTAAAGAAAAACAGTAAAAAAGATCCGAGACATGAAATAAGAAATACACTAAACTAAAAATACACTAAGCACTACTAGTACGAAACAATGCGCCAAACAACAGCAGCACGAACATGAGTCTGTGTGAGCAGATGAGGACGAGTGAACACAGCAACATGAAATAGATCAGCAGCATGAGATCAGCAGCACATAACCAAATGGTATTACAGTGATTTGTTTTCAATGATAATTCAGACTAGGGGTTCATGAGTCTAACAACCTCGGGGTAGAAGCTTGTAGCCATAACGAAGGGTGAGATGGAGGAAGAAGGGTGACACCTTTTCCATCTCAGCTTCACTACATTTGTTCATTCATTAAAGTTTGGCACCCACTGGTCAGTTTACTGACCAACAACAACTTAATCAATATATTTTAATTCTACAAAGTACTTCAGTGACTGATTCTGATTAGTAAAGGGTGAATATGTTATTACAGGGAGTTCTATACCAGAACAAATGAATAATCATCCGAATAAAGTTGTCTTTGAAGTTTTATTACAAAAATAATCAAACTAAAAATCAACAACAATAATAAACAAGCAATAATAATAAATCAGTCAAGGCTTAAGGCAAAATTAACTATTTGAGCAGGAATTATTTCAGTTTTATACGCGCATGAATTTAGATGCAGTGAGGCTATTTTAATGAACAGTTTATTTTGGATTTTGGTTAAAAGCATTTATTTAATGTGATCAGATAAAAACATTTATTATCACTGCAAGCCAGGAAATGATTTATCAAGTTGTATTAGCTAAAAATGGCATAACCGGAGGCATCATGTCACCAGTTTCTGCTCCTTACTGGGTCACTGTTTGTGGGCTTCAGCTGGTGGATCAGGTTGTTGTTGTTTTTTAACTCGATATAATCACTGATTTTTTTGTATTAGTTGTGTTTTGCGAGGAAAATATCACAACAACCACATGTTAAAGAATATTAACTCAGATGAAAAAGAAAATAATCTGATATTTTCTTGGGGGTGCTAAGGGGGTGCTGTGACTTTTCCAGGGGGGGCTATAGCACACCCTAGCTCCCCCCCTGGAGCCGCCTCTGCTGAGCTGTTTTGGTCAAAGTTGACTAACCTCGCTTAATAAAGGTTAAATAAAACAAGCGGTCCACCGACGTCCCCCGGGGCTGTCGGGTTTGAATGTTTGTAGTTTGGAGATGAGTGTTTTTCTAGACTGGAATAGAACAGAGAATGTAAGTAAACCTTAATGTTTTTGGTGCAAGATACTCAAGTGTGTAAGAGTTACACTGGAGGAGAGATGATGGTTTTGTTGCCGCCATGGATTAATCTTCCGCCGCCTCAATCTTTCAAGAAAACTTTACTTTTAAGCAGCACAGTGGTGCAGTTAGAGCTGCTGCCTCTCAGCGAGAAGGTTGCCGGATCGAATCCTGGCCGTGGATCATTCTGGGTGGAGCTTACATGTTCACTTCATGCATGCGTTTTCTCTGGGTACTCCGGTTTCCAAAAACATGCACGTTAGTTTGATATTTTTTTTCCTTCTTCTTTCGGTTGCTCTGTTCTTCAGGGGTCATCCACATGGTTCCATCAAGATGTGCTCCGTGAGAGGACAGGTCGGCATGCTGGTTCTCCTCTGACTCTGGTCACCTCAGTCATGCTGTTGACAATGCAGCAAGTAAACAAAAGAGATGCTCAGGCCTCACCAAAAAAAAAAAAAACTTTTTGGATGAAGGACGAAACGTCTCAGCAAAAAATAAATAAATAAATAAAGACACTGTCCAGATGACCTGACTGAACATTGTTGGATTTGTTCCTGGATTACTGAGCATGAATTTTGCTGTAAAATAATAAACATTTTTGAAGTTGTGTTTCCAGAACTAGACTGAACCTTAAAGACTTAGAAACACAAATATGTAAGTTTGTTTTGCATATTTCCTCTAACATGTATAACATAACGTGTATAATATATTGTCACAAGAGCCAGTTTACACAATATGCCTTATATTTTTAATGGATATTGGAAATACGTGGTATAAAGCATGCTAACTATGCTACAACAAGACAAACCTGAAAAAGGCCTTCTGGATTATCTGTCATAAAGAAAATTCTTCATGCGGCCCTTTGGTTGCTTTAAGCGTCTTGATGTGGACCTTTGGAAAAAAATGCTGCCCACCTCTGGCGTAGAAGTTGAGTGAGTGCTGCCAGAAGGTGGAGAAATCCAAAAATGTTCAGTCAGGTCATCTGGACAGTTCTTTTTGTTGTTGTTGTTGTTGAAAGACGTTTCGCCGTCCATCCAAAGGGCTTCATCAGTCTGAGAAGTCACAAACAAACTGTTTTCCCCACTAAGCAGTATCAGTCCTACAGTGGACCACGTTGCTCTACTGTAGGACTGATACTGATGAAGCTCTTTCTCCCAACAACAAAAATAAACTGTCCAGATGACCTGACTGAACATTGTTGGATGTTTTATCTGGATTATTGAGCATGAACTTTGAAGATGGAGACATTTTGTGCTTGAAAAACATTCTACATCCTAACAAATTAATAATCTTTCTTCCACCATTTTTGAACTACCCAGATTACAACATCCTATTACGGCTTTTTAATTTTCTAATTGTGTATGACCATCAGGAGATGATGATATAACTCTTGTTTCTTGTGCAACGTCTGTGTGGAGGCAAACTGGTTTCAAATGTTTGTAGGCCTAAATTTCAGCTGTTTGAAGACTGCTGAGGCATAAGTAGCATCATGCATTTCAATGCACACTTGCGTCTCTACTTTTTCCGCAAGCTGAAAAGGGCTGGAGCTTCAACCCCCATCATGTGCACCTTCTACAGGGGTGCCATAGAAAGTGTCCTGACCAGCTGCATCACGGTGTGGTTTGGTGCATGTACTGCATCCTGCCGCAAGAGCCTCCAGCGCATCGTGAGAGCAGCTGAGAAGATCGTCGGCACCTCCTTGCCCTCACTGCAGGACTTACACAGCAAACGCCTCACTCGGAAAGCCCTCTGCATGGCAGGTGATCCCACACACCCACTACACAGCTGCTTCAGACTGCTGCCATCAGGGAGGAGACTGAGGAGTCTCCAGGCTCGAACCAGCAGACTGAGAGACAGCTCTGTTCATCAGGCAGTCAGAATGCTAAACACTCTGCCTGCTCTGCCTCCCCTCCCATTTGAACTGCCTTAACACAAAAAACTTTCTCACACATTACCACACAACACAAAGATTTTAACACTGGACTCTGTGTCATCAAACGGGTTATTCACTAAACTCTCGGTCATGTGCTCATTCAGTTTGCACTACTTCTCATATTTGCACTAATGTTTGTATTACATCACTGCCTATAGTCTAGCCTGGTTAAAACCAGACCCTTGTCCTTCACTTCGCTTCGGACTAGTGTCTGGTACTTCTACATTGAGAAACGATTCTTGCTGGAGGCGTGGCCTCTGCCTGAGGAACAAAACCATTGGATCTTAGAAAAATTTTGAACAGGGAAAGCATTCTGCTCCCTCCCCCTCAGAGCTCTGCCGAACTTGACATCTGCTCCGCCTCCTGCTGAATTTTCTCTCGCTGCCTGCATTCTGTGTTTATAACGTTTGAAAAAAATTAAATAAAACCATGTAGCGCTGGTCCAGAAGACCAGAAAATATGCAGGGACTCGGGCAGCAACGTAAAACCCTATTTTAATTCTCTCGTGACAACCTCAGTCATTTCCTTATTCTTTGCACCGCAGCGGAGAGAGAGGAGGAGGAGGAGGGAGCGATCACTTGACTTTTGGCAAAAAAACAAAATAAAACTCCAGATAAGAGATTAAGAAGGGGAATTTAACACATTTGTGTCAAATATAAAACAGTCCTGCATCGCTTTGAATGAGAACATGCGGCTGCTCGCTGGCTGCGAGCTGGGACAGGTGGCACTCAGCGGAGAGGAGGAGGAGGAGGGAGGAGGGAGCGATTGACTTTTGGCCAAAAAAACAAAAGAAAACTCCAGATAAGGGATTAAGAAGGGGAAATTAATTTGTGTCACATATAAAACAGTCCTGCATCGCTTTGCATCGCTTTGAATGAGAACATGCAAATGCTCGCTGGCTGCGCGCTGGGACAGGTGGGGGCGTGGGTTAGGGGCCAAAAACTCCGCCCCTTCTGTTCTCTGATTGGTCCGGTCAAAAATCTACCGGAGAAATCGTTGTCTATGGGAGAAGTCCCAGACTGAGCAGTGAAGGGAAATGAGAATTGAGCGGAGCTGTGCAGCAAGGTGAGGGCCAGGCTACCTATAGTCATACTACTGTTTACACTCACTGTTTACATACTACTGTTTACATTCACTGTTTACATTTATTAATACTGTTTACATTTATTACTACTGTTTACATTTATTACTACTGTTTACATTTACACTACTTTTATATCTACACTACTGCTGATACATATACAGTATTCTCTGACCAGCCTTATTTAAGGATGCCCAATGTGCCTTACTGCATATGCCACTTTTGCCTCTATACCAACATCAACTACCTCATACATATACTGTGTACATTAACTCATATGCTGCTTTGCCACTCTTTGCAAATGTCAATGCTAGAACCTTCAGTTTATTTTATAGATATACTTTTTTATACTACTATGCAAAAACTCAGGACAGTATTACACTTTTATTATTTCATTTTATGCTTATGTTCATTAAATGTTTAGTGTTTTAGTGTTGGTGTAAATTTTCATACTTTTATACTACTATGCAAAAACTCAGGACAGTGTTACACTTTTACTATTTTATGCTTATGTTTATTAAATGTTTCAGTGTTTTAGTGTTTAAATGGTTACTGTTGCACAGAGGGAATGAGAGAAACGCAATTTCAATCCTGTGTATGTCCTGTAAATATTGCAGTTCTGGCAATAAAGTTGACTTTGACTTTTGACTTTATTTGCAAATAGATATATATATTTTTTAGTTTTGAGTTTTTTTCCATGTCCCCTTTTTACTCTTAGATATCAGCTCTCTACTCCACACAGAGAGCTGTGGTTGCTCGGTGGTCTGTGGTTGTGTCAGGAAGGGCATCCGGCGTAAAAAACAACTGCCAAATCTTTGTGCGACTAGATCGCTGTGGTGACCCCTAACGCAGGGAAAAAGCCGAAAGAAAAAAAAAACTGTTGGAGTATGTGTTGCGGATCACTCTCAGCTACTACCACACCGGATTTTAGCTCAATATCTGGAAAAAAAAAGAGTTAAAAAACGAGTTGTCGTATATTTTGTTTTGTTTTGTTAGGTCAGTAAGTTTTGGCGGCCATCTTGAATTGGATTAAATTTTAAGGATAATTCTTTGTAGGTGTACATTTAAAGATTACTTCCTGAAATATTCATAAAAATTGAGCAAGTGGTTAATGAGATATTTTACTAACAAGCAGACAAAGGTAAGATGAGTTTTTTACATTTTAACAAAGATCTGTTAATCTGTCTGTGCTCACATGAGTTGAAGATGACTCTCAGCTACTACCAGACCACATAAAAGACAACTCAGATTGTGGCCTAATGCCGGGTACCGACCTGTTCCGTCAAAACGCTCCTGCAGCCCCCTTTTTGCCGCTTGTCACGTTCACACAAAGCCACTGAAGATGCGTCTGATGACGCGCACTGGGGGGAGGCAGAGGAGGGGGTCTGGCTCGTTTTCCGGGTCGGGTTGTTGTGTTTCATGCTGCTGGCAGATAAAATCAGCTGTACGTGAGCCTCGTTCCTACATGAGTGGGTTTTCTACGAGCCAAACTGCAGCTCAAAAAGTCTTTGTTGAGATTAAAAAGTTTTTTTATGTTTGGGGTGATTGTACGCTTGAGCGGACAGTAGCAACTGTAAAAATACCAAGTTTCTTACCGGAGGCTGGTTCATTCATGGAGGCTCGATGGGGTGAGTTTAAAACGTCCACAAAAAATCTCGTTGTCGTTACGTCATCACATAGCAGAGTCTCTCCCGATTGGTTGCTGCGACGCGTCGAGCAACAAAATATCAACTTTGTCGATCTTTTGCCGGCTACCCACCAGACGCGTTTCGGCCAGCGGAAGCGGCTGGTGGAGACGCGTCGAGGCGCGTCGAATCGTGAAGCGGCGCGTTTTGAGTGTTTGAAGCGGCGCGGCGGCACGCAGGAGTTCATTTCCGCGCACGCGCGCGTCCGAAGCAACCTACACGTCGAGCCGCCAAGGGTCAAATATTTGAACTTTCGACGCTCGACGCGTCGCAGCAACCAATCCGGAGAGACTCTGCTATGTGATAACGCAACGAAAACGGGACTTTTTCTGGACTTTTTAAACTTACCCCACCGAGCCTCCATGAACAAACCAGCCTCCGGTAAGAAACTTGACATTTTTAACAGTTGCTGCTGTCTGCTCGAGCGTACGATCACCCCAAACATAAAAAAAAAAACATTTTTATCTCAACAAAGACTTTAGGAGCTACAGTTCGGCTTGTAGAAAACCCACTCAAGTAGTAACGTGGCTCACGTACAGCTGATTTCGTCTGCCCTATGTACAAGAAACAACCGGAAAAGGACCCAGACCCCCCCTCCTCTGCCTCCTCCCAGGGCGCGTCATCAGTGGCGTCCGTGGTGTAGTGGTAATGGCAGTCGTCTCCCGATTGGAAAGTTGGCGGTTCGACTCCCGGGACCCGCACCATGTGTCGTTGTGTCCTTGGGCAAGACTCTTAACCCTGAGTTGCTCCCGGTAGGACTGGAAAGCACCATGCATGGTAGTCTGCCGCCACTGGTTTATGAATGTGTGTAGCATTCAATATATGTGTAGCACTTTGAGATTTTCAGTAATGAAAAGTGCGTTATAAATTGAATTAATTATTAATTATTATTATTATCTTCAGTGGCTGTGTGAAAGTGACAAGCGGCCAAAAGGGGGCGCCAGGAGCGTTTCGACGCGTCCAATGGATACCCGGCATTTGGCGGCTCGACGTAGCTCGACGCTACTCGACGCGTAGGTTGCTTCAGACGCGCGCGTGCGCGGAAAGGGACTGCCGCGTGCTGAAGCGCCGCTTCAAACACTCAAAACGCGGCGCTTCACGGTTCGCCGTGTCTCGACGCGTCTCCACGCGTCTCCACATAGACTTTCAATGAAAACCGTCCGCTTCCGCTGGCCGAACCGCGTTCGTTCGGTACTCGGTATTACAACAACCCTTTAGAGCAGGGATGTCCAAAGACTGGTCTGCGGGCCAATTGCAGCCCTTTGAGTGGTTTTGTGTGGCCTAGGACTGCAATTTAAGAATGGTATAATTTTTCCCACATGGATAAGATGTTCTTGCAGAGATCAATATTATGCAAATTTGAAGGTGATTTCATGCATGTATTTATACAGTATATATATA
>JBBPBX010002386.1:0-16849 GCA_038048925.1 Garcialebias charrua | reverse complement strand
TATATATATATGTATATGTATATGTATATGTATATGTATGTAAATGTTTCTGTTCACTGCCCTGAGATGACTTCTGTTGTGACTTGGCGCAATATAAATAAATTGAATTGAATTGAAAAATTAATTAACTTTGTCCAGTGGATTTTGAAATATATTGCTAACACTACATACAAAACATAGACATTTCAATCTTTTTTTTAAAGAATAGTGCTTTGCTAAGTCAGATTTTGGAGGAAAAAATTCAGTATAAAAGACAAAATAACAATTGTATTAATTTCCATCTTCGGTCTTGTGCTGTTAAAATACACAGACACCTCTGGAAAAGTGTTATCACCTGTTATCGTCTCATCCGAAAGCCTCAGGTAGTCAGATGGAGGGTTTTGGTGAAGTGTTAATATTTAATTAAAGTGAACTGCTCTGAGAAGAAAATAAACAGGAAGGGGGAAAAAAAAAAGGAATAAACATCTCTCCTCATCCATTTTCGCTCTGCTTATGCCTGAAGGAGTAAACATGATGAACTGATGGAGAAGAGCAAAAATAGAAGGAGAGCAAAAGGAAAAACAGATGAGGGGAAAGTGAAAAAGAAGATGAAAGGAAGGGAAAGGATGAGTTAGAAAAGAAGGTAGAGGTATACAGCAGAGTTTGAAGAGGAAAATAAAAGTGGATAAAAATCAGAGTTCAGAGTAGAAGCAGGGCAAATGGAAACACCATGGAAGATTGGAGAGGAGAACTGGGAAGAAAAAAAGATGAAACATGAGAGAAAGAACGCAGAGAGGGACAGTGGATGTCAGGAAAAGGAGAACAGAGAAGACATGAAGAAAGAAGTAGCTGTGAGGCAAAGGAGAGCAGATGATGGCATGAAGACATGATCCCATCAGAAACATCAAATGTTTCAAAGCAGGTGGAAAAAATGAAAGGTGAAATGAAGAAGAAAGGAAGACAGAAAAGAAGGAAAGGGTTGTTCCATAAAGCTGACTGTCACTCTGAATCTCTTGTTTCTCTCATTGTAGCCCCCAACAATCATCAGCATGGCACCTTACTCACACTCTCCTCCAACCCTCACACACACAAACACACACAACAAGACCTAGAAAGTAAAGGATTTTAAAATATTTATCAGCTCCCAGCCCTTTAAATCTGTCAGAAAACCACCTTCGTTACGGGAAAAGCCAGTGTAGCCGTGCAGTGAAGTGACACGACTCCATGTTTGGAGCTGGCACCTCACATGAAGCTCTCTCTGCATTGATGCCAGACAGGCGGAGCAGGAGGGACACAAACAACAAGAAGAGTAATGAGATGAAGAGCGCAAACCGAACCTCCGGAGAACAGGGAGAAGTATCCAGAAAGCCAGAGAGAGAGAATTAGTAGAAGATAACAAGCACAGGAAGAGTGGCAGACGTGATGAAGAAGAGGGGTGAGATGACGAGCGGACAGACACGTTTTTCATCTTTTATTCTGTTAGCTGCGTCTTCATCCTTCTCTCATGCTCCTCCATCACAAGACTGTGTAGGAACAACAGTTTCAGAGCAGCAAAGTGAGGAGAATGAGAAAATAAAGTTCATTTAACCTGCATTAATGGCCTGCAAACAGAAAAACACATAGAATCTGACTTTTATTTTTTTTAGCATTTAAACAGTTTTAGACTCTTTCTATTTCAATTAAATTCAGTTTATTTATATAGCACCAAGTCACAACAGAAGTCATCGCAGGGCACTGAACATAAACACTCATATATAAAACAAATCAACAGAAACATTGATATAAAATATTAAGTTAACATTAATTATATGAGGAGCAAACTGCTTTGAGTTTAATTCCATCACAGACTCTCAACTTGTGCAAGCATGAAGGCAACAGTGGAAAGGAAAAACTCCCTCATGAGGAAGAAACCTTTAGCAGAACTAGGTTCAGGACAAGTGGCTATCTGCTTCAACCAGCTGGGTTTGGTAGGAACAGATACACAATGGCAGGTCAAGAATCATGTTAAGATATAAATAATATCAAATGAAATCTATTCAATTTTAACAACTCATTTAAGAAAATGAAGTCAATTTGTCCTCCAGTAGTCTAAGCCCATAGCAGCTTGACAAGCCTACTCTAATTTCATCATAAAAGAAAGTCTTAAAACTGGACAAAAAGTCAACCTTGCAGACAGAAACTGGAAGTTGGTTCCACAAGAGAGGAGCCTGATAACTGAAAGATCTTCCTCCCTTTCTGCTTTTGGAAACTCTAGGAACCACGAGTAAGCCTGCAGTCTGAGAGTGAAGAGCTCTGTTGGGAAAATATGGAACAATAAGATCTCAAATATAAGATGGAGCTAAGTTGTTGAGGGCTTTGTAGGTTAGAAGTAAGATTTTGAATTAAATTCTGGACTTGACAGGGAGCCAAAGGAGAGAAGCTAAAACTTACTTAGTTTACCTTATCTTTGTAATATGCTGGTGAAGATTCTCAGTCGTCCAGGACATGATAAAATCAAAAAAGGCGTTCAATTCAAGATTTTTGAGAGGGGTGTGAAGGAAGCTGTTTATATCAAGAAAGAACAGCCCTCGCTCAATAGAGGAGGAGGACTGAGATTTCAACTTTCTAAGACTCATAACTCAGTTTTGGGGCTGATTCCCAGACGTTTTACACCGGATGGGAGCAGAGGTGTCTTGACTGTGAATTAGACTAGCAAAGTTTTTTGAGAAGCCTCTGCTGTTAGGTTGTCAGGTGTGATTTGTCAATTTTGTCTTCTGCCAGAGACCTCAAGGAAACCCCCTACTGTTAAGGTGTGATTTGTCAATTTACATACAGTTGTGTGTCTTCTGCCAGAGACCTCAAGGAAACCCCCTACTGTTAAGGTGTGATTTGTCAATTTACATGTATGTGTTACCTCAGCTTGCAATTTACATAGGTTGGTACGTGACTCCTAAGACTGTTTTAACTCCACGCGCACACAGTCTGTTAATAGAATTGATAAAGCCCTCTGGATAGAAGTCGAAACGTCTTCTGTAACAAATAAAGTCCAGTTGATCTGGTATTGAACGCCTTTTTTGATCTTATCTTTGTAAGGATAACTATTGCCTGCCTTTGCCTGTGTTTGTGTGTGTAATAATAATAATAATAATGAATTCAATTTATAACACACTTTTCATTAATGAAAATCTCAAAGTGCTACAAAGTGCAATAGAATTAAATGTCAATAAAACAAGTAATAAAACAAGTAAAATCGATAACAGTATCAACTAAGATCAAAGATAGAATCATGAGGAGGCAGAGTATGCTTGGTTAAAAAGAAAGGTCTTCAAGCCGCTCTTAAAGTCAACCAGTGACTGTGGAGCTCTTAGGCAGTCAGGAAGAGAGTTCCACAGGCGGGGGGCAGCCACACTGAAAGCCCGGTCTCCCATTGTCCTTAATTTGGTTCTCGGAATGTGAAGTAGATGACTGTTCTGTGACCGTAGAGACCGGGTGGATGAGTATGGTGCAAGAATGTCCTTTAGATAATCTGGTGAAGTTCCGTGTAAGCATTGATGTGTAATGAGAGCAGTTTTGTACTGAATTCTGTAGGTGACAGGAAGCCAATGAAGGTTATGGAGAATGGGTGTAATATGTTCAAATTTACGAACTCTCAACAAAATCCTTGCTGCACTGTTTTGAATATATTGAAGCTTCTGAAGGTATTTGCCAGGGATTCCAATAAACAGGGAGTTGCAGTAGTCGAGCCTGGAGGAGACAAAAGCATGGACGAGCTTCTCAGCATCGGAAAAAGTTAGGGATGGGCGAAGTCTGGAGATGTTTCGAAGATGGAAGAAGCAAGTTTTAAACAGAAGCTTAATGTGATTTTCAAATGTAAGATGAGAGTCCATTTTTATTCCAAGATTTGTAACAGAGGTGGAGAGGGGGATGTCTTGTCCAGAAAAGGAAATTGTTGTTATAGGAGATGTTTGTACCTGGTGAGGGGTGCCAATCAGTATGGCCTCAGTCTTGGAGCAGTTTAATTGAAGAAAGTTCTGATTCATCCATGCCCTTGAGCCAAGATGGTGTAGTGGTTAGGGCGTTTGACTTGGGACCCGAAGGACGCGGGTTCGCGTCCCGGCCACTACACACCTTGGGGTGTCTATGAGTGCACACCTAATTCTCCAGCTCCCCGAGCGCCCTCTGGCTGCTCACTGCACCACCTGGGGTGGTTGGGTTAAATGCAGAGACGAATTTCGTCTGTGTATGGGAAACATACACAGATGACAGACAAACACATTATTATTATTATTATTATTATTATTTCCTCCAGGCAGGCAGAGAGGGCAGTGAGTGAAGATGGAGATGACAATGGGGAAGATGAGGATGCTCCAGTCCTGATGTAAAGCTGTGTATCGTCGGCATAACAGTGAAAAGAAATGTTGAACTGATTAATAATTTGACCTAAAGGCAGCATGTAAAGGGAAAACAGCAGGGGCCCCAGAACTGACCCCTGAGGGACACCACAGGAGACACAGACTGTCTGGGACGTGGCATTGCCAAGACTAACACATTCCAGCCTATCGGAGAGGAAAGATTTGAACCAGTCCAGGACAGTGTCACAGAGACCGACCTCCACATGAAGACGGTGGAGGAGGATACTATGGTCCACAGTGTCGAGTGTAGGGGTCATTAAAAAACATGGAAAGTAATCAAAATATGTACATTAGCAGTGAAAAATCTTTGGAGTCAACCAAATTTAAGATGATTAACATAAATAATCAACATTAGCCGAGACAGAAAATCTATAATGTGGTCTTTTTTACAGATCCTGAGCTAAAGTTTGCTGAAATTTACACCACATACTCTGAGCTCACATGGAATTATTCTTATTTTTAAGATTTGGCCAAAGTGGAGATAACACCACCATTTCTCGTTATAGTTTTTATATTTTTTGTTAGGTGAAGCTTCTAGCATGAATGGTGGTGGGCGATTTGCAGTCCCACAACACACGCTATGCATTTAATTATATTATAAGGCCCTTAGGAAAAAAATGACCTTTTAAGGGTTGTTGCTTTTCCCTTATGCAAAACTGTTAATTTCAAGGTTCAAGGTTCTTTATTGTCTAAAAAAGCTAAGTCTGGTCCTCTGGACATTCAAAAAGACTAAATTTATTCAAAAAATAAATTCTTTATTGTCATTCACATCACATGTGGTGCATGAGGTGGAACGAAATTGTGTACTCAAGGTCCTAGTTACACCCCCAAATAGCAATAATATAAAGTATAAAAATGAAACAGTATACAAGGATGTAATATATATGCTAAAGAATAATATTATAAGATGGTACTTGGACATGATTTCTTCTTATGTCAGTTCAAAATGGCTTTTGCTTCCTTCACCATCAAAGCAGTACATCACTGTCAACACATCATTTTGAGTTTCCATTCAAAAGTTCAATTGTAATTTCAAAACCTGCTGTTTACTTACCTGACATTTTTTTCTACGAGTATAATGTATGAAGGAGGATTTCTTTTATCGCCTCCTTTTACTTTTTTCAGTGCTTAAAAAAAATCCTCAAAAGCATCAAATCTTTAGGAACTAATAAAAAGCATTTCAAATATGCCAATGATAAAATAGCTTGTTGCTTTCATTTTTTTTTACAACATCAATTTAAAAAATCCTTCTGGTTTGTGCAAACGTTTAGAATAATCTGATTAGTTAAGCAGATCATGGTGGTGTAAGTGTAGCATTCAAACTGTATGAACCAGATTAGCTCTCTCTTTTTATAAGTGATGGAATAGTTGGAATCAGGCACTAAGGAAATTTACTCAGTCACCTTTTAGAAACCTAAACTAATTTGTTCCAAACTATAGTTTTAGTCTGCATCACGATGGGCTGTTTTTCTTCAAACTTGCCCTTAAAGCAGAGCTACCGTTTGTTTGTGGGGTGTGTGAGACTCTTTCCTGTCATTGTGTTCGTGAAATTCCTCCAGCTGAGGAAAACGGCTTTCCCCATCTTCTCAGGAAACTTCTGCCGGACTGATATTCGATTAATGACAGTATTGTTGATCTGACCTGCAGAAAACATGTCACTCTAATCTGGTTAACACCATTCATGACTTTAACTAATCGTGTCTTGGTTCTTTGCTGTCTCAAAGTGACAGTTAGTTTCTCAGTCTGGTGTTAGGTTAAAGACTTTTCACTGCTTTATTTCAGATTTTTTTTTCTGTTTTACTTAAATTCTGTGAACTTGTTAGAATCAGCAGGTGTGCCTTAGAGCCACCTGAGGGAAATAAGATGATTAATCTGTAGATAGTGTGAGCATGTGAAAGAAATGTGTGAATGTTTTTTAAATTCCAAACACCAACACCTCGTACCGTCATACTTCTTGTGCAGACAACACAGCAGACCTGATAGTGAAGCAAGGCCCGTTCAGCCTGGATGACCCCAAGGATCACAGTGTGGATGTGCGGATCAGCGATGGAGGGCAGCCCCTCCAGACCAGCATCACCAAACTGGCAATCAAGGTCTGTGTGTGTTTTATTCATGTCTCTGGGTCCACTTTTGTTTTCCTTTTATATTATCCCACTTGCCAGCATTATTCAATCCTTTTCTGATATTTCTTTCCATATTTATGCTGATGATATTCAGTTGTATTTTTCGTTCAGACCACACCAGCTGGACATGTTATCCATCCTTGTCCAATGCTTGTCCCGTATAAGTGACTGGCTCACCAGTAACCTTTTGGTTTTAAACACAAGTAAGACAGAGACTTTGATTTCTGCTCCCAGTCACCTTCACTCAAAATTCAATCAGAAAATTACTTCTTTCTGCCCACTAACCAAAGCAAAAGTAAAAAATCTAGGAGTCACATTTGAATCATCATTACCGGGTAGGCTTTGATTATCACATTAGGACTATTTCCCGTTCTTGTTTCTTTCATTTAAGAAACGTTTCTAAAATAAAACCTATGGTCGCCAGAGTTGACCTAGAGAAAATTATTCACGCTTTTGTGTCATTGCGTCTGGACTACTGTAATGCCCTTTTTACCTGCCTGGACAAGTCTTCTGTATCACGCCTACAAGTGATACAGAACGCAGCTGCCAGACTTCTCACTAGATCCAGTAAATACTGCCACATCACTCCAGTTCTGTATTCACTTCACTGGCTCCCAGTTGAGTTTAGAATCCGTTTTAAAGTCCTTGTGCTCACGTACAGAGCTTTAAATGGCCAGGCTCCTGTGTATCTTTGTCAGCTTTTAACTAAATACAGGTAGTCCCCGACTTACGAACAAGTTCCGTTCCTATGTATCATTCATAAGTCGAAAATTCGTAGGCCGGGGAACACCTGTATACAGTATACCGCACGAGCCGCCACTGAACACGTACATGTACGGTAATGAACTTACTGGAAGCCGTTTCTCTGCAGTGTTCGTCCATCCAAAACAAGCTGCCCGCGTTAGCTGTTGTTAGCCCCCACCATTAGCTGCGCTCGTTAGCATGCTAGCCCATCCAAAAGGGTGTCGGCGCTCGCTGTTTCTCCGCGTTAGCTCGGTGTCCCCCGACATCTTAGGCTGCCATGCGGACATCGAGGCGAGCTACCGGACGCAGCTGGCCTCTCCGCCGCCTGTCGGCTCGGTGTCCCCGCGTTAGCATTAGCTCTGCCTTAGCCCATCGCATGAGCTGGTGTTGTCAGCCGGCGTGGTGGGAGCGATCGGCGGCTGCTGCTCCGGGCCTGAGACGTCCACAGAGTTCACCGAGCTTTTCCAGCTAATTTATCCGTATGAGGCAACCTCTGATCGGACACACGGTCCTCCAAAGCCAGCTGCCGAGTGCCGAGACTGGAACTAACCTTAAAATGGCGGACATTGCGGCATTTCCGGAAACTGCAGGAAGCTGTGCAAATATGATTAAAAATTATAATATTCATAACAATTATTATTTATAAAGCCTTTAAAACAACCACAGCTGCAACAAAGTGCTGTACACATGACATTAAAAACATTTAAACATAAACATTTACTTTTTTATTTATTTCATATTTTTATTAATTATGATAACTTCGTAAAGTCGAAACTTCGTAAGTCGATGTCGTCGTAAGTCGGGGACCACCTGTATTCTGTTGCTCATGGCCTTCGTTCCCAGACCCAGAACTTCTTAGATGTTCCACGTACGCGGTTGAAAACTAAAGGGGACAGGGCCTTTCAGTCAGTGGCCCCCAGGCTGTGGAACAGTTTGCCCCTGCAGCTTCGTTTTGCTGACTCTGTTGAGGTTTTTAAAAAGCAACTGAAAACACTTTTATTCTCTCAGGCTTTTATGTCATGATTATATTGTGCTTTTTTTGTAGTTCTTATGCTTGTTTTATTCTTTGTGTATTTTTAGCGTTGATTTTTATTGTACAGCGCTTTGTGATTTTATCTCACGCTCTAGAAATAAACTTTACTTACTTACCGGTACTTACTTACTGTAGCCGGGGTGGGTGTGGCACAGTGACAGCCAACTTGTGTCTGGAAAGTCCAGGTTTGACTCTCTGCCATGTCCAGATGTCGTGGTGTCCTTGAGCAAAATGCCTTTTCTTTTACTGCTCTCTGGGCGCTTACATAGCTGCCCACTGCTCCATTTGCGTACCTCGTGTGCAGAGCACTGATTTAGTCACTGAACGGGAACATACAATGATGACAATACACTTTACTTTCACCTGTTGGTTAGAAGGGAACAAACCGCATGACAAACTATCAAAATAAATTGCAGATGTGTTTGTTTTTACTTCTACTTAAATCAAATAGCATTTTAAAAGAAGTGAATTTAAAATATACTGACTGCTTCACTAATTTTTTTGTCCATCTGCTTGCAGTTGTGTCGGTGTGAAGGTAGACGAGTTCCCTCGCAGTGCAAAGCCAGTGCACGGAGGATGGGAGTCAGTGTCCACGCCCTGATAGCCATCCTGCTCTGCATACTAACCATACTGGGTAAGTGACGTTGTTATCGCTCACTGCCAAAGCTTTCGTTAATTTCAACTTCATCTAGCTGTTGACTTTAGCTTTATATGATTGTGCTAATTGTATTTACATCTGTCTGGACATCAGTGTTTGAGCAGATCTTTGATGCGGTGAAGATCATATTTTCCTGTCTTTTTTAAAGTTATTATAATTTTTAGGACAAACAAACATAAATATATTTTGTTTTTGTGTCTTTAGTTCATTTGTGAAAAGACCTCCTGTGGAGCTGTACAAAAGATATTTATTACGTGAAATGATATTGCATTGTGTTGGAAAATAAAAAATAAGGAACAAGATGAACAAGCTTGTTCCTCACCTCTGCACCAAACAAAAACAAATCTACAACCAGGAAAGATTTTATTCAAACTGCCAGTTTTGATTCTCACGTTATTCGTTAAATCTGGGATTACTTGTTTTGCAGATTTCTTTACTTTGCACTTTGGGAAAATGATCAACCTGCCTTTTCATTTTGTTTTCTCTGATGGGGGGGAAGAGTAAAAGCACATGAATTTATGCTCCAAAAATAGGGAAACCTCTGGTACAATCATGTTTGAGTACTGCAAAAGTACAAAACCTGTGCATGAATACTCTTGCTGCAGTCCTTTGGGATTGTCTCAGTTTCTGTTTGCTTTAAAGGTTCAGCAGGTTGATACACTGACAAACATTAGGTGTGGTGTTGATAACATAATTTAGTTGTTTTCAGTATATTTTGGGGAGTAATTCATCAATCAGCCGTGTGTGTTTTACTCCTTAGGCACTTCCTTACACATCAGTCCAGGTGTGTTACAGACCAGAAAGGCAAAATGAGAACCTGTTGAATGATTTCTGTTAGTGTTGGAGCAGTGACTTAATTAGAAAACTAAATAAATAAGTTTGAAAAACTTTATGCCTAATTATGCTTCAAAAGACATTGAAACTGAAACAGTTTGTAGTGAAAAAAATATTAAATAACAATTACAATAACATTTGGCATTTAAAATTGTTTGCATATTCAAATAAAGAAGGATTTAAATCTTTACTTTCTGTAAGTTCAGATATGGGCATCAAATGTGCTTTTAAACACATTTATTTATTTTTAAACAGACTGTTATTTCAAAAGCATCATCTTCATCCTAATTAAACTCATTTGTTGTTTTTGCAATTATCAAGCATGCGTACTTAATTTGTATTCGCAATCAAGTCCAGTACAATATCACAGACATACACATACCGTATTTTTTGGGGTATAAGTCACTCCTGAGTACAAGTCACATCAGTCAAAAAAAAAAAGAAACATGAAGAGGAAAATAAACATATAAGTCACTTTGGCGTATAAGTTGCATTAACTATGCATCACCGCTGACCTGTCCCATTTATTATTGCATTTATTATTGCATTTATTATGCATTTATTTAATGCTCAAAGCAGCTTCATCTTGCCTTGGTGGTGCAGCACCTTCCATCCATTCATCGAGGCCAGCGTTGCTAGCTCTCCAGCCTTCCTCTGCCTGCACCAGCTGAGTGAAGTGAGCGCGCACGGGGGGACTCGCTGTTGCAATTCTTCGAAATTTAACAAGATTAACACTTAAAAACAATTGTTTATTAGCTCGAAATTATAGCAAAGGTGTGTCGGTTTAACTTTTCCTTAATAAATGCACTTAAATGGTCAAAACAGCTTCATTTCACCTGGGTGGTGTGGCACCAGCCATCCATACAACTATCATCCATCCATCACGGCACGAGCTGCAAGCTCTCCAGCGTTCTGCCTGCATCAGCTGAGTGAAGCGAGTGCTCATGGGAGGACTCACTGTTGCAGTTCTTTGAAATTTAAAGTGTCAGTCAAAAATTGCATTATGAATATTGGGGGGGGGGGGGACATATATAAGTCGCTTCGGCGTATAAGTCACAGGTCTGACAAATCGATGAAAAAAACTGTGACTTATACATCACAAAATACGATAGTCAGAGTATACTGTATGTCCATCCATCCATCCATCCATCTTCTTCCGCTTATCCGGGGTCGGGTCGCGGGGGTAGCAGCCTAAGTAGGGAGGCCCAGACTTCCCTCTCCCCAGCCACTTGGAGCAGCTCCTCTGGGGGAATCCCAAGGCGTTCCCAGGCCAGCCGAGAAACATAGTCCCTCCAGCGTGTCCTGGGTCTTCCTCTGGGTCTCCTCCCGGTGGGACATGCCCGGAACACCTCACCAGGGAGGCGTCCAGGAGGCATCCTAACCAGATGCCCGAGCCACCTCAACTGGCTCCTCTCGATGTGGAGAAGCAGCGGCTCTACTCCGAGTCCCTCCCGGATGACTGAGCTTCTCACCCTATCTCTAAGGGAGAGTCCAGACACCCTGCGGAGAAAACTCATTTCAGCCGCTTGTATCCGAGATCTCGTTCTTTCGGTCATAACCCAAAGCTCATGACCATAGATGAGGGTGGGAACGTAGATCGATCGGTAAATTGAGAGCTTTGCCTTTTGACTCAGCTCTCTCTTCACCACGACAGACCGGTACAGCGCCCGCTTCACTGCGGACGCTGCACCTATCCGCCTATCGATCTCACGCTCCAGTTTTCCCTCATTCGTGAACAAGATCCCGAGATACTTAAACTCCTCCACTTGGGGCAGGACCTCCTCCCCGACCCGGAGAGGGCATGCTACCCTTTTCCGGCTCAAGACCATGGCCTCGGATTTGGAGGAACTGATCCTCATCCCGGCCGCATCACACTCGGCTGCAAACCGCTCCAGTGAAAGTTGTAAATCACGAACTGATGAAGCCAGTAGGACCACATCATCTGCAAAAAACAGAGAAGCGATTCTAAGGTCACCAAAACGGATCCTCTCAACACCTTGGCTGCGCCTAGAAATTCTGTCCATAAAAGTTATGAACAGAATCGGTGACAAAGGGCAACCTTGGCGGAGTCCAACTCTCACCGGAAACGAGCCTGACTTACTGCCGGCAATGCGGACCAAGCTCTGACACCGGTCGTACAGGGACCTAACAGCCCTTATCAAAGGGCCTGGTACCCCATACTCCCGGAGTACCCCCCACAGAACCCCCCGAGGGACGCGGTCGAATGCCTTCTCCAAGTCCACAAAGCACATGTAAACTGGTTGGGCAAACTCCCACGCACCCTCCAGGACCCTGCTGAGGGTGTAGAGCTGGTCCAGTGTTCCACGACCAGGACGAAAACCACACTGCTCCTCCTGAATCCGAGGTTCGACTATCCGACGGACCCTCCTCTCCAGAACCCCTGAATAGACCTTACCAGGGAGGCTTAAGAGTGTGATCCCCCTATAGTTGGAACACACCCTACGGTCCCCCTTTTTAAATAGGGGAACCACCACCCCAGTCTGCCAATCCAAGGGAACTGCCCCCGATGTCCACGCGATATTGCAGAGTCGCGTAAGCCAACACAACCCTACAACATCCAGAGCCCTAAGGAACTCCGGGCGAATCTCATCCACCCCCGGAGCCTTGCCACCGCGGAGCTTTTTAACCACCTCGGCGACCTCAGCACCAGAGATCGGAGAACCCGACCCAAAGTCCCCAGGCTCTGCTTCCTCAGTGGAAGACGTGCCAGTAGGATTGAGGAGGTCTTCGAAGTATTCCGCCCACCGACTCACAACATCCCGAGTTGAGGTCAGCAGCACGCCACCTCCACCATAAATGGTGTTGGTCTCGTACCTCTTTCCCCCCCTGAGACGCCGGATGGTGGACCAGAATCGCCTCGAAGCCGTACGGAAGTCATTCTCCATGGCCTCTCCGAACTCCTCCCACGCCCGAGTTTTTGCCTCAGCAACCACCCGAGCCGCATGCCGCTTGGACTGCCGGTACCTATCAGCTGCTTCCGGGGTCCCACAAGCCAAAAAGGCCCAATAGGACTCCTTCTTCAGCCTGACAGCATCCCTCACTGCCAGTGTCCACCACCGGGTTCGAGGGTTGCCACCACGACAGGCACCAACAACCTTGCGGCCACAGCTCCGATAGGCTGCCTCGTCAATAGAGTGTCCGACTGTCAGGCTGAAGAAGGAGTCCTATTGGGCCTATACTGTATGTAAAAGACAATAAATGTGTGACATTTTCAGCTTGAATCAGCTCAACAAACGTGTATTAATAAACGTATAATCCAAGTAAAAGTCTTTAACTCTCTCTATTGCTGTTCAATTAAAAAAATAAAATAAAAACTCCCAAAAGAAGCATCATTGATGTATTGTTCATGGCAAAAACCAACACACACATGTTCCTGTTTTGAGTATTTTACATCGCTTTATAATGTAAGCTGGTTTTGTCTCATTTGCACAGTTTTTTTTTTTTCGTTTCTTCTACTGACTTTTCATTTATATGCTCTTTTATATGACTGTCTATTATTGTGTTTACCTCTTCTGTTCTTTGTTTAAATCAGGTCTCTCTTGTAAATGAGTCCTCGTGGCTCAATGAGACTAACCTGCATAGGCTGAATGAATTGTTGAGTGAATGGAACCTGATTCACTCACTCTTACTTTGGAACACATAGGATTTATGCTTTGTGGGGGGATCCCCCCCCGGTGTTGTTGGTTTTATGAATAATGCAGCGGTGGATGTGGAAGAAGTGTTTGTGAGCTCAACATTCTCTCTGATACCTTTACTTCTGCTCCTCCTGAAGAAGCTGTTGTCGTCTTGGATCAGGGACGTGCTGGTGATGGCTGGTTGTACGTGAGGGATGAGAAATGTTGAAGATTGAAGGAAAAGACTCGGGGAAAACGTGTGTGTGTGTGGGGGGGTCCTCCATTTAGAACTAGTTATGTGAATGTGGAGCTGGGTGAAAGACAGAGTGAAGGCACCAGAGATCAGACCAGCTGAGTGACAGCGACAGAAAGAGGTTTGAGAGAAGCTGAAGAGGAGAATTGTGGGAAACGCAGTGGAAGAATAGACGTGGTAATGAGGGGAGTTTATCAGCTCTTTAGGTGCCGTCTGCTTATCAAACACCACCAAACACTCAGCCCATTAACTATTAATACACTCCTTCACTATCATTCCCTCCCTTTATTTTTTCTTCATCTCTGTTTTCCTCGTTCCCTCAGGGTCTCTCTATCTCACTCTTTTCCTAGTACTCGTCCACTTTCTGCCTCTCCCGTGCTTTATCATTCACTCCTAAAGCAGGCTAGATTAACTATTAAATGCACTTGTCGTTATCTGTCGAGGCCCAAAGCAATTTATCGTTCACAGGCACAGTTTCTCACACGAAGTCAGGTTTGACACGCAGAGAGAAATTTTTTCTCAGTCGTCTCCAACAAAGACAGAACTTCTTTCTGCCTTCTTTTTTTTTTTTTAATAACACTCCCACTCGTCTGTTGTCTTTCTAAGTCTGATATCTCCAAAGCTTATTAAACTGCAGAGCATGTGTTGTAAAAGATTAATCTGTTGGTTTCCCATGCAAACCCAAATTAGTCCCATCCGCCCTCGTCTAAAAGGCATGGCTAATGCTGCCCGTCTGCCGAGAGAGAAAAGGGTTCATGTCGGGACCAACGCCTGAGGCCTGATCTAATGTCAAACGTAGCCTTGCTTTCCTCCTTTCCTCTTCATCTGTCCTTGCTCTTGATTCCCTCAGTCATCATCAAGTCTCCTGTTTTCCTCCTTCCTCCTTCCCTCAGTCAGCAGCTGTTTGCCTCGTTTGTTCCTCCTTTTCATCCGTTTACCTCTCCTTTTCCTTCTTCGTTTTCCTCTCCATGGCCACAATAAAATTCAGGTCACGGGAAAAGTTTCTTTTAAAACAACTTTCTTATCAAGCTGAACTTGTTGAACTCAGCTCGGAATAATCAGTGAAGGGAAATTGAGTCTTTCTTCAGAGATTTTTTTTATTTATTTTTTACTTTGAACATGACAATCTTACAAAGTACTACAATTATCCAAAGCATTGCCACAGTCATGCATTCAATATACTTGTTGTACTCTATAAGAGACGTTGTCAATAGTTTGAATTGCTCCGGTCTAAAGATGACACATGCAGGACTAATATAAATTTTAATGGAATAATATGTGTGCAATGATTATACAAGTGTACAAATGTGGCTTTATTGAACAGTTTCATCCAGTTAGAAGATATTTTAGAAAACAAAAATACCCCAAAATAAAATAATGTATACAACCCAAATAAAAAATAAAATAAAAAAATCAGATTAAATATAGTTACCAGTGTTCAGTTCCTCATTTATTGCTGGTGTTAGGGACCACGCCCCCTGTGATAAGTGAAAAACTGCAAAGTAGGGATACAGAAGTCCAAATTCAAGTTCAAGTAAACTTTACTGTCATTACCATCTCATGTGGTACCTGAGACGGAACTAAATTATATACAACAAGTAGTAGTAGTAGTAGTAAGTATTAGTTTATTTTAGTATTTACATACAGGTATGTATACAACTGTTTTCAATCTTTCCTACACTCTTGCAAAATCCCTAGCAATTTTCTAAACTCTAAATGCTCTAAAAGAGCACAGCATGCCACGATTTCCCTCTCCATGTCTCCGGTTGCTCTCTGCCACTCTGCAGGAAGTGGGCGTGACCAGTGCCCTCGGTCACGCCCACTTCTCTGCAGAACGGAAATCTGACTAGCTGTAGGAGGAAGCTTCTCCTGCAGCTGTGGGCTGCACACAGGTGCAGCAGGTGCTAAATAATTTAAAATAATTTATTTTAAATAAAAACGCATGCTGATCGTGCAGCTCATCCATCAGTCAACCAATTGTGTGTCATGTCCAATCTTATTTTGAAAAACTGTGATAGAGCGAGTCCACCAAAAACGAACCGTGAAGTAGCGAGGGACTACTGTAACTCCAAACTGTAAACACTTTTTCATTCATTCATTCAACCTTTATTTAGTCAGGTAAATCATACTGAGCTTCGGGGGCTCATTTACGAAAGCAACCTGCTTCAAACTAAAGAATGATGAACAGCAATGATACAATTACATTAAACAATAGACAAAAGAAAAAGTAGCAAAAACTAGCAAACATTATAATGTAGATGTACAAAATCAAAAACAGGAACAAATCAGCATTTAAAAAATCTTTAAAAAAAACTTTAAAAATCATAACTTCCTAACAACACATATCCTTTTTTTCCCCTCTCTCTTTTCCCATTATGGCTTTTTAACAAATGAATGAAAAAGTTTTGGAGATGACCTAAAGCTGTCTAATAAATAATTTTAGAAAACACAAAGCATTTTTTTAAAGCGTGCACTGCTCTGTTTAAGGTTAATTTTATTTTAATCTCTGTAATATTTGTGAGATAAGACCTCTGTTTACTCTTCCTCCAAACCTTCTTCCTCCTTTAAATACTTTCATCTTGCTTTAGTTCCTGAAAATCTTTAACCTGAACACAAACAGCCTCCTGTTTTGAGTTTCTATCAGTTTTAACTTTTCGATTGTTTCTTCGGCGTCTTTCTCTCACTTCCTTTCCCCCACATCCCATGACTTGACCTTGTTTCTTCCTTTTCAATTGTTTATCACCTGTTTGCTCTGATTCAACGTCCGCCAACTTGGTTTTCTTGAACCAATTTCCTCTTGGCTCCTTGTGTTTACTGCTCCATCTTCCTGTTTCTCGTGCTCCTCGCTGTTCTTTTTCTTTATGCTGAGATTGTTTCTCCTCGAATCGGGCTGAGTTTGTTCCTTTAAGACTTTGACGGCACTGAATGAATTCAACTCCTCGCATCCAACCAAAGTGTTTTAGTCTGTTTCTTGTGTTAACATTTCACTTGTTTCATGGTCACATACTTATTATCTGGCAATTTTGAATTAATTTGCAGGACAACTCCTTTTTACAAAGGTTCATATGGCATTTCTCCTGTGCTCTGTGTAGTTATAGTGATCCTGTTCGTGTTGAGGAAACGCTACCAGAAGGATTCTCTCGCCAACATGAAGAACAGCGGAGAGATTCACGAGCAGCTCGTCACGTACGATGAGGAG
>JBBPBX010002385.1:28408-91246 GCA_038048925.1 Garcialebias charrua | reverse complement strand
TTTGCAATTCTTAGGACTTGAACACTCAGACAACACTCCTCAAAATAAGACAGTTGGGTCACGCATGTCACATCTTCAGCCATACGATGCATTTCTTCCATAACCTCTGGTATTTCTTTGCAACATTGACATTCAATAACCGTTGGCAATGGCTGGCAATTTGTACAGGTACACCTGTAAAAAGAAACTTATTTTAGTGGATTTTATACAGTGATATTTTTCTTAATATTTTTTTTAAATAAAATTACAATAGAACATAATAAAAACAATTGCAAACAGAGATGTACATGTACACCTGGAAAAATAAACATGTTTTACTTGATTTTGTACAGTCATATTATTCTGAATTTTTTAGTTATTTTTAGTAATAAGTTTACAATACAAACACACTAAACAATGTAAAACTGTGATTTTTTTATTCTGATTGCATTTTGTAAAATAAGAAAATTGCCATTGTAACATTTACCGGTAATAAACGGTTTTTAAAAAAAATCTACAAAGCTAAATCTGGGCATTAAAAAAACAAATCAATTTAAAAAAAGATAAAAAAACTGAATTCTCACTCCCTTTGTTTTGTTTTAATAATGTCCGGAGGACCTGGTTTAGCTTTTTAAGATATTTCTACGTGGATTATTCAGAGTGCATCAGGGTGTCTTACAAATACATTTAAGTGTCTGTTTACAATATTTATCAATACAAAAAACATTTTATATTTTGTATATTTTAAATATATACTGTACTTGTATAATATTTGGGATATAACGGTTACGCTTTATTTACAGTGGAGAAATATTAACATTATAGTTTTCTATTTTAATATGCTGGTAAAGATTCTCATTCGTCCAGGACATGGTAAAATCACAAAAGGCGTTCAATACAAGATTTCTATTTTAATTGAATGAAAAGTATTTATATGATTAAACAAAAACAGGGTGAATATCATATTGTTTTAATTTGGATTTGGTGTCTAGTGATAAGTGTTTTGTTTTTTCATTTTTATGAGTGACATAGTACTGTCTGTAGCTCTTCATAACCATCAACAATCTGTCCAGTCAGCATTCAACGGTGCTAAAGATGTGCAAACTGTGGACTCATTTTAAACAAGTAAGTCAGAGTCAGAAAACTAAAATGTTTAAGCAGCAATAGAAAAATGAACAAAAACAAACCTGAAAACAAACTGAAATATTTTGATTAAAACAGCTGAAAAGAAATACACCCTGATGATCAAGCTATGAAAATTTACGTTATTTTGACAGTATTTGACAGAATTTTATTTTTAAATTTAATTATTGTCATCAAATACAGTTTTATTAATACATGGTGAACATTCAGTGCATGACTGTACCATGAGAGAGGAGTAAAGGAGGCCATCTTTGTGAAAAGAAACCGCCCATCATTAAACAGGGGTGGAGGCCTCCGAGTTCAACTGTCCCCCTCCTACAATGCTGTGATTGCTGGTATCACTCAGCCCTCTGTGAATAGCAAACAACCATCAGGGTGCTAACGATCCATTGTTAGGCTGATGGTCCTCCTTGATCATGTGAGCAGCTGGTTTCAGGCTGTCATCAGCCAACTGGTTGTGTAACACTGTGAGAGGGTGCTATTTATAAGACTGAGCTGAACCCAGCACCTCAGACTGAGGAAGTCTTTCGGACGAAAGACGAAACGTTTCTACAATTTTTTGCTTTGTTTTGTTTTTTTGTTTTTTGAATGTCCAGAGGACCAGACTTAGCTTTTTTAGATTCAGTGCATGTAAACATGCACATTACAGTGGAAATATGAAGGGTGTTTTCACAAAGCGCTGTACATTAAAATCAATGCTAAAAGTATACACAGAATAAAAACTACAATTATAAAAATATAAACAAATCAGGACATACATAAATGCCAGAGAAAATGAAAGCTTTTTCTGGAAAATGTAACACAAACTTCAATGGCACTGATTTTTTAAAAACTATTTGATAAAAGCATTACCATTCAGTGCTCAGCAGACGAGTTAAATCGGCTTCAGGCACCACTTCACCCTCCTCCTCAGAATCATCACTTCCTGAACAAGAAGGCTCAAATAAATAGGGTTCCTGACCTAAATTAAAACCTAATCCTTCTTGTTCATCGCTAGAACTAAGTTCTCCTTCACAAACTGAGGACAAGTCACTCAGATCTACACTATAATTGCTCAATTCGTCATCGGATTCTACAGGCTCTGCCATTGTCGTTTGCTGGGTAACTTTGCGAAGATTCTTTATCTGACGTCACAGTCACGTGACCGGAAAATCCGGATTTACCGTGTAAAAAAACGGCGCTAATTTTAAACTATTTTTGAGAGGAATTTTCATTCATTTCACATTATTTTAGCAAAAACGGTCAGAGGTCAATCTTAATATTTATATATGTTGTGCCATTTTTTGGAAAGTTAAAAGATGATGTCAGTGGAGCTTTAAGGTAAGAATGATTTTCAGTTACTATTAATAATTAATATTATTAGCTAGATATCAATATTACTTACCAGATAAATGTAATTTTTTTTTCCAGCACAGCTCAATTGGTGGGTTACACAGACTGGTGGTACACGGTGGCATGGCAATTAATGTGGTAGGAGGGTTCTTTTTTATTTTTTCTTCTATCTGTCATCTTTTATTGTTCAGTATGATTTCACTTTCTTTTCTTGTCTGTATTTTTCTAACTCAACATTTGTTAATACACAAACACAAGGGTTTATATACACTCATATCTGCTTACACAAATACATGATAAAGGTATACATCACTGATTTATCGTTAAAAACAACACTTAGAATATTACTTAATGATATATAGTCAAACATCAAGGATTATGTGTTTACCTGGGTGTTTTATTATTTTCTATATTTGTGATAATGGTTGTGGTTTATCTATATTTTCACAGACACAAGTATGGGCACTTTAAGATTTGTCACATGGAATATTAATGGAGCCGGTAGCCAAGATAAAAAATATAGAATTTTTAACAAGATTAAAAGATTAAAGGCAGATGTTGTATTACTCCAAGAAATTCATAAATTAGCCTCAACTGTGGATGAGCTAAAATCTTCAGAGTTTCCTAATGTATTCTCAGCCTGTTATAATTCAAGACAAAGAGGGGTAGCAATTTTAATACAAAAAAATGTTGACTTCACAGTACTGTATTAGATCAATTTACAGATCCGAACGGTAGATATATAACATTAAAGTTATCAATATTTAGACAAAATTATTGTATTGTTAGCATATATGGACCGAATGTAGACGACGCTGCTTTTTTTCATGATTTTTTTTCCAATCTATCAAATCACATGGATTCCTCACTGGTGATGGGAGGTGATCTCAACTTTGGTTTAGATGACAAGATAGACAGACTGAATGCAGCGGGAACTCAACGCAGTTGGCAATCTATAAATATAGTTAAACAGTATATGAACGATTATGGACTTTGCGATGCATGGCGTTCTTTTCACCCTGATAGCAAAGAATATTCTTTCTTTTCACATGTGCATCACTCATATTCTCGTTTAGATTATTTTATAGTAAGCAATTCATTGATGGCAAACATTTCAGACACTGAGATACACCCTATTGCTATCAGCGATCATGCACCAGTTACTGTAAATATAGATTATAAAAGAATAACAACAAAAAATACAAGTTGGAGATTAAATACATCACTACTTCAAGAAGAAGAATTTTTGCAATATTTTAAAAAAGAATGGGCATCGTATTTAGAGTTTAATGACTTGCCAGGAACTTCAGCATGTACACTTTGGGAGGCTGGGAAAACAGTCATGAGAGGTAAAATAATATCCTATTCAACAAATAAAAAGAAAAAAGAAAATAAACGTATTGAGGAATTAGAGAAATCCATTAAACTATTAGAAGGTCTACAAGGAGAGGAAACACAGCAAAAGCTACGCAAATTAAAATTAGAACTAAATGAATATATTGATAAGAAAAATAAATTCTTGATACAAAGACTTAATTAGATAATTTTGAGTACGGTAATAAATCAGGTTGCTTTTTAGCTAATCAACTCAAATTAAACAAGGAAAAAACATCTATATATGGTATTAAATAATGGGCATGTTAGGTATTTTGTGGTGTTATTTTAGTTTCCAATTTCATATGTTGGTGCGTGGCTTGTATAAAACTTCTCGTTCTCACAGCTTCCATTCATTCAGAATTGAAAAAGACTTCTGGACAGAAGTCGAAACGTTTTCTGCAACAAATAAAGTCCAGTTGATCCTGTATTGAACGCCTTTTTTGATTATGGTATTAAAGATAAAGATGGAAATATAATTCATGATGAGGGAAAAGTAAACAATATTTTTAAAGATTTCTATAAAACTCTATACACTTCACAAATAAATCCATCTAATAAGGATATTAATAAATTCTTGGAGAAAGTAACACTTCCAAAACTAGATATTCCTCATATCCCATATAGGTCCTCATATCTGGAACAGTTTACCATCAGCAATAAAAACATTGACTGATCTTAGAGGTTTTAATTCCCAGGTGAAAAAATGGTTGAAACAAAACCAAATCTGTGAACACTGAATCCTATAGGGACAGAGGAGCAGCTGTGTGTGTGTGAGGGAACTGTAAGCCATTTAAACTTCATTAAATTTTTATTTTTTTTAGATGTTTTTATATAGGGAACTGTTTAATCTTAATTAAATTTTAATTTTATTTTAGCTGTTTTTATATAAAAGTCCAACCAAGGACTGGGTTTGCAAATTAGCCTATGGCTAGAAATCCTGTGTACAAGACAACGGTTGCTTCGTTTTTAACATGTAACATTGTTTATTGTGCTGTCCTTGTTCAAATAAACTTGAATGAAAAAATGAAAATATTAGTCAATCATGAAAACTAGACTCACCATTAACATCAGATGAGCTCCATGAAGCAATTAAAAGCATGCCTAATAAGAAATCTCTAGGTCCTGATGGATATCCAGTAGAATTCTATAAAAAGTTCTGGGATATACTGGAACCAATATTTTATAGAGTGCTATTTGAGTCCGAAGAAAATGGTAGGCTACCAACACATATGAATTCAGCCAACATTAGTCTCTTATTAAAACCAGGCAAAGACCCAGTATTACCTACCAGTTATCGTCCAATCTCTCTTATTAATGTTGATGTTAAAATAATTTGTAAAGTCTTATCTAAAAGACTAGAGAAGATAACTCCTGTTATTATACATCCAGACCAAACCGGATTCATAAAAGGAAGACACTCAAACTCAAATACACGCAGATTATATAATATAATAGAGTATTCATATTTTAAAAATATTGAAACAGCTATTTTTTCATTAGATGCTGAAAAAGCATTTGATAGAGTTAATTGGAATTTCTTATTTGCTACCTTAAATAAATTTGGATTTGGGAATTACTTCATTAATTGGTTAAAAATATTATATAGTTCACCAACAGCGTGCGTCAGGACAAATAATCAATTATCTTCAAGCTTCTGTTTACAGAGGGGAACCAGGCAAGGTTGCCCACTTTCACCAGCATTATTTGCTATTTTTATTGAACCTTTAGCAGCAGCAATAAGGCAAAGTGCTGATATTAAAGGCATAAAGGGTAGAAACATAGAACATAAAATTAGTCTTTATGCTGACGATGTTTTGCTTTTTCTTGAGAACTCAGGAAACTCAATATCTAATGTTATCAAATTAATAAACTCGTTTTCAAAAGTTTCTGATTATTCTATAAACTGGACAAAGTCTACAGTTCTTCCAATAAATTGCGTGTTTAATAATTCTCTTAATGAAAAACTACAATCAGGTAACATTAAATATTTAGGTGTTAATATCTCTCCTAAATTGGAAGATTTAATAAAATTAAATCATATCCCACTATTAAAGAAAATTGAAGACGATCTTACTAGATGGAGATCTCTACCCATATCACTTATGGGAAGAGTTGCCTCAGTAAAAATGATGGTGCTGCCGAGAATAAATTATTTATTCTCAATGATTCCAAATAAACCTTCAACTGAATGGTTTAAGTCACTAGACTCTTCTATATCTAAATTCCTTTGGAAAAATAAAACTCCACGTATTAGTTTAAAAACATTACAGAAATCTAAAGATACCGGAGGATTAGAACTTCCAAACTTTTATTACTACTTATTTAGCCAACAGGTTAAAATATATATCAAAGTGGTTAAAACCGAATGCACTAGATGAAACTTGGATAGATATAGAACAAACTTTATGTAATAATATTAGGATTTCAGATCTACCATTTATCAGTACAGTTTTAAAAAGACATGTCTGCTTTAAGAGCATCAATATTAGCTCATCTCTGATGGCATGGTGGGAGTATCTGAAAATGACAAAGTCTTCACTTCTCCCATGTAGACATACACCTCTCTGGAACAATCCTGACATTCAACAAGAAAATAATATGTTAAATTTCCCAGGTTGGAGAATGAAAGGAATTGATTGTCTGGAACACATATTTGAGGGCATAGACTTTATTCCATTTAATAAATTAATAATACAATATGACATTGATAATAAATATTTCCTACAATACCAACAAATTAAGTCAATTGTAAAAAAGAAATTTAAGCTTAATAAAACATTGTTGGAAACACCAACATGTGTGTTAGAGTTTATTAATTTTCAACCACCCAAATTATTATCTAAAATATACAAAAAATTATCTAGAATCGATGACTCGATAGCACTACCTGTTGAAAAATGGGAGTCAGATTTATCAATCAACTTTGAACAAAAAATTTGGTCTCAAGTATGTTCAAATACTTTTAAATTGACTAGAATCTCCAATTTACAATTAATACAATATAAGGTTCTCTATAGAGTACATTATACAGGTCAGCGGATGTTTAAGATGGGCTTTACACCATCTAACAACTGCTCACAGTGCATAAGTAATATACCTGATGATTATATTCACGCACTCTGGTTCTGTCCACCCGTTCAGAGGTTCTGGGTACAGGTATGTGAAGACTTGTCTAAATGTTTGAAATTTAATATCCCACTCTCTCCATCTGTTTGCTTATTGGGTATCTTTGAAGATGTTATACTAGAAAAAAATACATCCTATATGCTTTTCACTGCCTTATGCATCGCAAAGAAAACCATACTCGTAAATTGGAAAAATAAAAATAATCTTAGCATTAATCAGTATAAAAATCTTCTGTTAGATCATATTAGTCTTGAAACAGCATCTGCCGACACATTGGATCAATCTATTTGGCATTCTTTGATCGGCTCCGTTACGTAGTGAGGGTGGGGGGTCTGGGATGTGGCCTTGTGGGGCATTGGGGCTGGTGGGGGGAGGTTGGGGTTTGGGGCGCCGGGGGGTTGGGGCTGCTTGGGCGGGGAGGACCCTGTCTTCGACCTGGGGAGGACCGGGGGGTTCTGGGGGATGTCTGCTAGGGGCGGCATGCGGGCCCACGGGTGGTCGGTGGCGGCGGTCATGGGTCGCCGGTCGGTGACCCGGCTGTGCTGGGGTGGTTTCGGGGCGGGTGCCGGGGGCTTGGGACTCTGGGGGCGTGTCGTCCCCGGGCTTGGGCCTGGTGGGGATCGGGGGTCTTGGGCTCTGGCGGGCGGGTCGCCGGGTTATGGGCTGGCTGGCGCTCTGGTGCCCGGCTCTGGCCGGGGGCCCTCGGCTCGCTGGTGGGTTGGGGGTTCATGTGCTGGGGGGTTGGGTGTCTGGGGGCGTGACTGGTGGCCAATGGGAGGGGGCGGGCAAACCCAGCCTGGGTGTCTAATGTGTTATGTGTTCTGAAAGTTATTAATATGAAGGGTGGGTGTAGTATTTCTTCTGGGGTGGGGACTAAGTGGATGTCCTTGATGATGGTCTTGGACTATGCTTGGCCGGTGAGCGGGCCCTGGTTGGGGCCTGTTCTCAGTGCTTCCTGGCTCTGTCGGCGGTTGGGCGGGCGCTCTTGGTAGTGTCGTCCTTGTGGGATTTTGTGTCTTCTTGGACGGCGGGCTGACTGCGGTTCGCAGGGGTCGTGGCGGCCCTGGTGGGTGTGGGCTGTTGGTTCTGCTTTGGCGGCCCTCGGGGCCGTGTCCCTCTCTGGTCTTGGCTCAATGGCCTGGCGGTCGGAGAGGTGTTTCCACTACCTCGCTCCTTGGGTGGACCTTGGCGAACTGGGGGGGGTACGCAGGGTCAGCGGGGGAGCTGACTCGCTGTGGGAGCATTGTTCCTGCAGATATTTTCTCCCCATCCCTCACCACGCACCTCCGCCCTCTTCATCTTAAATTAATACATGTAGGGAATTTGAGTCTCGGGTGTGCTGCAATGGTTCTACATCTCTGTTGTACAGAGCACCTGGGACTCAATTTTATATACACTTTAGACATTCATTCATAAACATCTTCATAAAAGTCACATATAGGGAAGGAGTGAGCACATGGTTATGGGTGGCGGGATGACATCACTCTCGCCCCCATTCCTGTGCTCACTCAACATTATGCATTTAGACAATAAGGGCCTGGGTTAGAGTTGGAGTGGAGGGGAAACTGGTATAATGCCAGCCTTTGCTCCTTCTCTTTCCCTTTTAATTACACTTTAGAACAACACTCACCAACAGTACATTTGGGGACGGGGGTGTGTGTGTCGGGGTCTTGATTTGTTAATTTCAATTTTATTTATTTATGTATTTATTTATATATATATATATATATATATATATTATTTATTTATTTTTCTCTTACCCCCCTGGTTGCCTGGCGGACATTCTGGGGGTGGGCTGTCAGGGGTTGTGCTGGGGTGTGGGGGGGTTCGGGGCCTGCGGGTTCGCCGTGGGCGGGGCTGGCAGTGCGCTCCCCCTGGGGCTGCTTGGACTCGGGTGTCCTGTCCTGTCGGCAGGGCGCGGGGTGGGCCGGATCTTGGATGTCTGCTACTCTCCACCCCAGAATGAATGGGCCTACCTCCTGGGTTTGGATGTGGGCTGCCCCACGCAGGGAGCAGGTACATGTCTTGGACCTAGGGGGTATAGAGTGTGCATCGGGATTATGAATGGAACGTGTCGTTATTGTTTGTCTTTCTGTGACTGAGGGTGAGGATGAGGGTGGGTCTGAATGAGTGTGTCTGTGTATGAATGTTTAAGTGTCAGGCTGGGTCTTGGACTGCCCCCTCTCTGATACTTCTGAGGCTACTTAGTGTCGCGCTCCTGCCACGTGGCCCCCCTGGTGGGTGTTCCTTTGCCTGCGGGCGTGCTTGGGGCCCTCACTATCTGGGGTTGGGCGCTTGGGCGTTTGTCGGCTCGGCCTGGTGGCTGCCTGGTGGGGCTCGTGCCCTCTGGTCCGGTCGGGTCTGGGCCTGAGGGGTGGGCGTCACAAGTGTCCGGGCCTCGGTGACCAGCCCTGGGGCTACGTCGGTGCAGCGGGCTCCGGCGGGGGCCTGTGAATTTGTCGCGGGCGACCCCGGGGGGTCATTGTATGTGGTCGCTGGTAGGGGTTCGTCCGGTTCTTCCCCTTGGTAGGATCTGGGGAGTGGGCTAGTGGCTCGTCCTGTTCGGGTGGTCCTGGGGACTCTGGGCTCGGGGTCCTTCCTGGGGTCTTGGGCTTTGATCGCCCCTTCGTCTGCCTCGGGCTTTGGGGGGACGGATCTCTGATGCTTCACAGTCGCTACTAAATGTTCTATTGGAGGAACCTTATTCACTTATGCATGCTCACAACCACACACAAATGGATGCAGGGATGTATATATAGATATATGCAGATATGTAGATGGGTATATAAATGAATATAAAAGTATATGTATGTATACTATATATATATTTGTAGATATGGGTATGTGTATTTATAGAATTCTACTGCAAGCTCATGAATATTATTAGTCTTTATGCATGTATGTTCCATTGTTGTGTTCTGTCATGTGCTTTGCAGGATTGTGGACGGAGGTTGGGTGTGTTTGCCTTGTGCTCTTTTGGTTGATAATTGTTGATTTGTTGTCTTACTTTCTCTTTTCTTTCTTTCTCTCTTAAAAAAAAATAAAAAATATTGGAGTGAGAGGATGGCTAAAAGGTGTGAAGGGAGGCCATCTATAAATGGAAAAAAAAAAAGAATGATTCAAAGGTCACATTGAATTGGTTTTAACAACAAACAAAAAATAAGTATCTGAAAGTGCAACTCAACTGTAACTGAGTAAAAAAGCTGACAAAGTCCAATGGAAAACTTCAAAGGAACTTCAGAATATCTGAATAGATAATACACAATTAAACTGCAAAACACTGAGAAATTATGAAGGTACATGTCTTATCTCACGTTCAAGTTGGTTTTATCATTCACATCACATATGGAATGAGGTGGAATGAAATTGTGTACACAGGGTCCCAGTTACATCCAACAATATCAGAACTATTGTAACAATCTAAAGCCCTGTCCACATTTTGTAAACACAAGAAAATACACAATTCATTCTCAACAGACAAAACATTAACTAATAAATCACACAGACACAAGGCCCAAGGTACCAATTACCTACTCCACNAAGAGTGTGTCGAAGCAGTGAAACGTTGTTTCCTTGTTGTTTAGTCATTACTGTTGTCATTAGTTGAGATATTGTTTGGTTCTGAACACTCCCAGCCAAAAAGGTTTTGTATTAACATTGGTTAATGAATGATATGGATTTAACTATGCCAACATGCAGTTCGTTTTGTTAAATCTCAATCGTCGAAGAGTCAATGTAGTTTAAAGCTACTCAAGGTACCATAAACTACACTGGTCTCACAATTTCTAAATTGAACCGATTCGATCGTTTCTATTCTAGATTATCTATTCATTTTGATGAGTCTCGCCATAGACTTCAAAATTTATTAGGAATACCAAATCCTACGTCGTTCGTCTAAAAGACAACAGACATTTAGATCAAACTATATTTCATTTTTCTACTTTAGTTTAACCTAAACTAAGTAATGAATGGAGGAATAGTTTGGAATTAGAGGCCTTCGTTACAGAAGCCCTCCAAAATTCTATAGGTATAGATCCCTATATCTAATTTTACAGAATTGATCCACCCCTTAATTGGTAAGTGTAGCTGATCTAAATCATGATAGCTTACACACCAGGTGCATATAGGTAGGGCCTAATGTAAAATCCCAATCATAAGCCCACCTAAAAAACCCACATAATTGCATGACACATAGAACCAGAGTGGCACTGACTGGAAGCCAACCAGCCAACAACCTTCGATGTGGGGACCTGCAGCTCCAACGCTTGGTCTTCAACCTTCATCCAAGGGTCGCCTCCTCTGCGTCAATCGAGGGATCCCCTCTACATGCTGATTATAAAAACAATTGTTGCTGACGAAATCACCAACTCTAATCGATATGGAATTACTGCTGTGGAATTACCGCTGTGGATTATAAGACTTTGTTTTCCAAAGGATTAAAAGCTTACCGCAATGGGATTACCTACGAACAGTATGGAATTTCCAAAAACTTTATGGGATTATAATTTTTGATGTTTCCTCTTCCACTTACTGGATTACTTCAAGATCAGAGACAGTTCAAGGTTTCCTTTCGTGTTGGACCCCATCCCCAAGAACTGGCGATGGCTTCCAAAAGGGGGGAGATGTAGTGGGCGTGACCGTGTCCGCTCTGATGCACCTGTGTATCTTTGAACTGTTCCAGAGATTACCTTTACTGACCTTTCAGTAATCTGACACTTAACACAATTTATTTTATTAGCTTGAATCAAAGGACAGATTCACTCAAAAGAGACTATTTCTATCTTTGATTTTGTTCTAATACAAAATATAATCAGAGCATCACCTGTGTTTATTCATGAACAGTGTTGTAATTTACAATATGTCTTATGATCACATATGTATATGCTATGTCATTTCTACAAATGAAAAGGTGTCAAAGTTCAGATAATATGTCAAACTGCCTTTCTCAGAAGTTGTTTTTGTTGAGTTTCAGCTAAAACTCTCATCTAGCGTCTGAAAGTCTTCTCACTGAGACACTTTTCCTAAACAATTTCACTTTGCTCTTGAATTTCACCTTGAATCGTGATAACAAGTGAACTGCTCGACTGGTTCTTTTTGGACCAATGGGAAAGAGACAAGTCTCTCTCCTCTCAGAGCTTCTACTAAGGTTCTTAGCTTTTGCTGGAACGAGAGAAGTCTGCTGGAGTAAGCCTCAAACCATGGTCTTCTCCTAAGAACTGATGATCGTCTGGTCAACACGCTAATGACCACGTCATTCAGTTAAAGACTAATAACATGTTGTTATGAGTCCACTTCGAACTGAGCGTAAGCTCAAAGCTTTGTTTATTCCTTCCTGGAATAAGTTATCTTGAGCCAGAGGCCAGGAGCTGACGCATTTTCTGATGACCAACGCGAAACCAGGAGACGTTGGAAAGTAAACGAATAACCTGCTCAGAGGTACTGGTCCCCGCAAGGAACCCGTACATATGAAAAGCTACAAGGTCTTCTCTTACCGGGCTGTCGTCAAAAGGTAAAGAGCTGTTTACAAACGTACCTGGAATTTAGCAGAAGTCGGATGGAAAGTGTCATTTCTGGTTACACTCAAGATAAATAACTTCCTCTCTTAACCTCTCCCTCTTTAAATTTCTCCATCTCCATTTCTAAGCTGGAAACTATATTTAAGCTAAGACTAAGCCACAGACTAAGTATAATGACATCCTGTATTTATGTCTGTTGTTACAATTTAAATGTGCAGACGTATTAAATTGCAAGAACGTGAAATCATGTCAATCAAGTGTAATGGTGTTAATTTAGTTGATTTATTTTAAATACATGGTAGTGTCTTTGGCATACCAAACTAAGTTAACGTTTCCATTGTCACTCTATGGCTTCTGTTTTACTTAACCATCATAAAGATCACAGAAATATTGGGTAAACGGAAAAAGAAAAGAATCCGTGAAATTACTATTCAATCTGAATAAGTAAATTAATTAAGGTAAAGAGGTCAGTATTGACCTCCTATATATCCTTTACATCTGGGTGGCACTGTACGTGTTTAAAGACACAATATGGTGGTTACCCTCATGTTTACTTCACCCCCGTTTTATTTTCTCTCCACTGGCTTCCAATCGATTTTAGAATTAAATTTAAAATTTTATTATTCACTTTTAACGCTCTCAATGGTCTTGCCCCACTATATTTGACTGATCTTGTAGCTGTCCGTGAATATAGGAGAACACTGAGATCATCTAATACATTTCTACTCTCTGTCCCAAAGACCAACTACAAACGATGGGGTGACCGGGCCTTTTCTGTCGTTGCACCCAGACTCTGGAACCAGCTACCTCAGGACTTGCGCTCCATCACTGATATGGAGTTGTTGTTTTTTTATCTGATCTTAAAACTTTTTTATTCAGGCAAGCTTTTAATACCTAGTATTTCTTTATCATTCTTGTTATGTCTTAATTGTTTTAAATTTTTAACTGGCTGTTTCTTTTTTTTTGTTTGTTTGTTTTTTACTTCTGTATTGTTCAGCACTTTGTGCACCTTCTGGCTACTGAAAAGGGCTCTATAAATAAAGTTCGATTGATTGATTTTTCATCCCGTAAGTCGCTGTTTTTTGCATAATTTACATGTCTTGCAACTTATAGGCCTATGTGACATATTTATAGATTTTTTCCCCTATCTATAAACCATTTTTTGACTGAGATATGACAGTTTCCATTCATTCTGACTGGAAAAAAAAAAAAAAAAAACAGCAGTACTTGATGGTCCCAGAGTAGTAATGGTTGTATGGCATGGTGTTGGCTGTTGTATCATGTACAGGTAGTCCCCGATTTACGAGCGCTCTGATCTACGAGGTTCCAGACTTACGAGCTGGCGAATTATTGGAAAAAACGCAAAAAATACTGAGTTTTCCTGTGTTTTTTCACCACAGTTCGTTAGCTAAACATGTGGACACACGTTTCCGATCATTTTTATGCACTCATAAGCAGTTTTTCGATGAAAAACGAGTGTTTGTAGTCGCGCTAGCAAAACCGTTCCAATTTACGAGCGAATTTCCGGACTTACGAGAAGCGTGGCGGCCGTTCCAAATTACGAGATTTCCGGTTTACGAGCGCCTCGTTGTAACGGATCTCGCTCGTAAATCGGGGACTACCTGTAATAGGAAAACGTGCCTATAATGACAAATTAAAAAAAGTTCAAGACAAAAACAACTGGACTTTATTTATTATACTATACTTTATACTTTTTTTTTTCTTGCACTTTTTAGAATTGACCGTGTCCTGGATGACTGAGAATCTTCACCAGCTATTAATGACTCAATTGGCCTGCCACATTCTCCCAACCTCTCTGCTTGGAACTGTCAATCCAGCTGCACCGCCCCGGTGAAATGCAGCTAATTTAATAATAATAATAATAATAAATTTAATTTATAACACACTTTTCATTAATGAAAATCTCAAAGTGCTAAATTTGACCATTAAAGCGCATTTGTTAAGCAAATGATAGACTGAGACACACCTCTGCTATAATTTCGAGCTAACAAATAATTGTTTAGACACTTTTCTTGTTAAAAATGTAGGAGAAATGAGCCGCGTTCCTGCTTATCGTCCTCTGCGCGTTCACGGTGCACACAGGCTGCGAAACAATATTTTTAATGCACCTAATTTGACCATTAAAGTGCATTTCTTAAGAAAACGTTAGACTGAGACTATAAGTTTGCTATAAGTTAGAGCTAACAAATAATTGTTTGGGTAAGAAAGTTCATACTCAATAATCCAGGTATCAAATCTGATAAATCTCAATCTGGTCATCTGGACATATTATTTTAGTCGAAACGTTTCACCCTCAGTCCAGAGGGCTTGTTTGGGTACTTTTCTTGTTAAATGTCAAAGGATAAAGCCGCGTTCCTCTTTCCTGTTTCTTTTTACAGACAGGACAATAAGCCGGTGCGAACGCACACTGGCTGATGATATGACGTCATTGTTTTAGCTAGGTCTTACACGGACATAAATTTAGAAAAGATAAATAAATTCACAGACATTTTTTTAGCTGGCAGAACGATAAAAATACAGTTGTGTAGGTTTAAAAAAATTAATGCCTCATCAGATGACATTTATTACTTTTTAATACTGTAATTTTTAATGGCTGTAATTTGTGTTAATTTTATTTACTACCTTTTAATACCTTTTACAACCCCGTGGATACCCTGGATACATTCTCTTAGTTAAAACTTTTTATCTGTGATTTGTGTTCTATTCTGAATAAAATATTAGATGTTGGCAACTCCACATCATTGCATTCAGTTTTTACTCACAATTTGTTCAGTGTCCCAACTTTTTTGGAATCCGGTTTGTACTTTGAAAAACTGTGATATAGCGAATACGTGAAAAACGGACCGCAAAGTAGTGAGGGACTACTGATGTATCATATGTATTGTGTGTTTGTCTAGTCCAAATCTCTAGTGAAGATCTGCTGAAATTCAGCTTTTTTTCCCCTAATGTAACTATTTGATTTGTATATTTTGAGCAGAAAAAGCATGAGAAATGCCTGTTTTTATGTGAATGCAGACACTAAAGCAGAACCTCTGGGTGAATTCAGTGTCATCAGAAACATCTGAAAACCTGCAATTTTGCAGAGTTAGGCTCAGTCATGCCAAGCTAAAAAAACAAACAAAACAAAGTCCTGTTCTGTTGAACTTGTTTTGTCGTATACCACTCAGGTCTGAAATGGCAATAAAGGATTGATTACAGACTCCAACTAAAAATTTGTGTTAATATTAAATAGGGATGGGGCCGATCCGATCCGGTATCGGCCTCCGATACCAGCATAATTTACGTATCGGATTTTTGATCCAACCTGCCGATATTTCCGATCCATGATGCACGTTAGCTTAAAGCTATGGAATGTATTTCCAGAACGGGGGCGTGTCTCATGAACCCAGAGTAACAAGACCCGTCTCAAATTCAGGAAATCCATTTCATAGTTTGCAGCCAGCTACAGCGTGAGGACTGAGTGAGTACTCAGTTGGGCTTGTTTTGGGCTTGTTTTCAAAGAGCGGGTTGCTTGTTTCTGTCACGAGATCTGGCAACACTAGTGAGTAGCATCTTAGCTAGCAGCTAGCCAACTTTTCATCATAACATGTCCGTTGTATGGAAGTATTTTACACTCAACACCGCAAGACAGCAACGTTCAATGTCTGCAGAGTCATAGCGCCACATTAAACTGCGGTCAAGTTAGTTGAGAATGAACTTTCTTGCGGTCAAGTTAGTTTTACGTTGGACATTCAAGCTTCAGCAAGAGGCCAGCAAGAGGCTTCAGCAAGACGCCAGTCTCGCTGAACCGAAACACAGGCATCCCGACCTGGCCAGCGGTGTCCAGTCCAACCCGGCCAGCCTGTGTTTCGGTTCAGCAAGAGTGGCGTCCTGTTGAAGCCACGGAGCTCTAATGTTTACCAAGAAGTTGCTAAACTTCATCGTAATTATAGAAATTGAAGGATTTCTTACGATGAAGTTTAGAAACTTCTCAGAAAACATTTGAGCTCCGTGGCTTCAGCTGTGTGTTTTTCTTGTTCAATCCAGGGTGGGCGCTCTGATTTCGGGCAGCTGCTCTCAGCCTGCACCTCCACTTGAGACAGAGACACGGATGCCTGTGTTTCGGTTCAGCGAGAGTGGCGTCCCGCTGAAGCCACGGAGCTCGAATGTCCAACGTAAAACTAACTTGACCGCAGTCCAATATATAGTTTACCCTCCAGGAGATATTTATCAGTACCGGTACAACAGTAGACAATTATAAAAAAGCATATTAATTAAAAATTACAAGAAAACTGTATAGTAAAGCTTAATTCTAAATCAAACCTCATGGTGGAGAAAAAATAAACAAATAAACAAAACTTGTATTTGTGGAACTTCTTTAACAACTGACGCACAAACTGAAATGTGACCAAAATCTGTTGGCGAGTTCCTCCTTACTTTTAGGTCGTATTTCCTGTGCACCACCAATCTGTGGCTGAACATGTTCCTCATGACAATCAGGTAGGTCTCCTCGTTGTCCACGCTCACCCGGTACATTCCCAGAAACTGGGGCAGCAGCGTGCTGCCGTGACACTTCACAATGTGCTGCAGGGAGAAAACAGACTGAATTTGCATGGTAGCTCAGCTACAGAGTTATTATCACTGTCAAATATTAAAGAGCAGAGCAGTCTCATTCTATCCTATTTTCTGTCAAAATATTGACACAAAAAAGGAAAAAATAAATAGATTAGTGGAAATGGTCAAACTTTTGGCCAAACTGTACATCCTTGTGTTTAGTTCATTTGACACCTCTATCACATGTCATTATTTGATTTACTCGACTTCCTTACTGAACTACCTGCAGTTTGTTTGAACACTCCTGTTTTGTTGTTGCAGACATGGTACAAAATGAACAATAAAGCAGCTTTTTGCTTGTTTCATAAAGAGCAAATCTCGTTTCAACTGCGCTATAAAAACTAATTTACGCAAAAAGTTACTGAAAACATGCCTTTCCAGTTAATTTAAGTAAGACAACAACATATATAAAACATGTTTTGTAAAAAGCGAGTTGGGCAAAGGTGTTGGTCTGAAAGTAACTAGTTGTGAGACAAATGTACTTGGTTAAAAAAAATAATGAAAAAATGAAGAGGGGAAAATGTTGAGTGTGATGGATGCCGTTTTCAATAGATTCCTCCACACTTCATTGATTTTTTTTTTTAATTCAACCTTTATTTCTACAGGCTAATCCCATTGAGCCTCGGGGACTCATTTACAAGAGAGACCTGATTTTAACGAAGACTGATGACAACAGTAGACAACAAAGACAACAATAGACAATGAAAGTATGCCCTGATGCATGCTCAATAATCCAGGTAGAAAAATCCAAAAAAGTTAAGTCTGGTCCTCTGGACATTCAAAACACAAAACAAAACAAAAACATTGTAGAAACGTTTCGTCTTTCGTCTGAAAGACTTCAGTCAATGAAAGTATGAGTACAAATTGAGAATTTTTATTTTTTAACAAGTGAAAATAAAACAATATTTAAAAGGAAAAGTAACAAAAAATGGGTAGGTTGTAGGGCAGTGTAGAAAACTAAAAAACAAGAACATGTCTGCATTGGTTTGTGCCAGGAACTTAACAGATGTTTAAAGCTCCAGTATAGCTCTGCGTACGGCCGTACGCGTGTCCGTACGCGTGTCCGTACGCGCGCACTGTATGCAGAAAGTTCACCCCCATAGCTCAGCGTAAGGCTCCAGCGTTTTCGCATTAAATTCTTGACGTCATTTGAGCAGCTGCAGGGCAGAGCGTTTACCTACGGGACAAATTGAGGTCGCTGATTGGTCATTTGCTGACACGCCTACTGAATTTATTGACAGGTCGGGTGGGGGAAAAAAGGCGCGAGCTGGCAGCTGCAGCCGCACCGGTGTTCTGTGTTTATATGTTAATAAAAAGTTCTAAAAAAAAACTAAAAAAAAAAAACAGGGAGCGCTGGTCCTGCAGCCCACACATCAGACCAACCCACAAGGAAATTTGCAGAACCTCCCGCAGCCACGCTGGGCCTGAGTTTAATTCGCTCGTGAGAAATTTGTTCATTTCTCATCATTTCAATCATGGAGTCAACGGAGGAGGAAGAGATCACTTGACTTTTGGCAAAAAAACAACAAAAAAGGCCAGATCAAGGATGAAGAAGGGGAATTTAATACATTGGTGTCGCATACAAAACAGTCCGGCACTGGGCAGTTTATTGTGCGACAACGCGTTTGCGTACGCGGTCGTAAAATTTGAACTTGGCGCGTACATGCCCTGCGGGGCTACACTTGGCCCTCTGCGTATGAACGGCGTACAGCGGCGTACGCAGAGCTATACTGGGGGCTTTAAAGCCATTTAGAGAGGTCATGGTCAAGAGCTTCAGATCTTTTTGCAAGATATTCCAGGAAACAGGAGCAGAGTAGAAGAAGGCCCTTTTGCCTAGTTCAGCCCTCACTGAGGGGACGCTGCAGAAGTAATCATGTCCTGAGAGCACACACTGTAGCTGCACTCACACAGAGACATGTAGGAAGAGATGTATGAAGGCAGCAGACCAACAAGTGATTTAAAGATGAAAATGTACCAGTGAGAGAGTCTGTGTGAGGTTAATGACCAGTTAACCAGTGAATACAGGGTGCAGTGGTGGGTATGATAGTTACAGCCAGTTATGAATCTTAGTGCACCATGATAGGCAGCATCCAACATGATTAACATGATTGTGGCGAAAGCTACGTTGTTACAGCGTACACACATATATACACAGCATACACAAGCAGCAGCTATAAGTGGCCCTTATGGCAGCAGAATTAGCTGCCAGGTGGACAGTCAAGTTTCCTCCCTGCACAAACAAGGCTGTCTGTGCATCTTAAGCATTAAGTAGTAGGGTTGTACATAAGACGGTTTGAGATGAATCCATGAATTGAACAAATGTGTAGAGGAACACCTCACCTCAGAAACACTTCACTTCATCTCAGAAGAAAGTTCATCTCACTTTAAACAAAAAATATTCCTGTGTTTTGTTAGCCTGGTTAAAACCAGACCTTGTCCTTCACTTCGCTTCGTACTAGGGTCTGGACTTTCTCCATAGAGAAACGATTCTTGCTGGAGGCGTGGCCTCTGTCTGATGAACAAAACCATTGGATCTTAGAAATATTTTGAACAGGGAAAGCATTCTGCTCCCTCCCCCTCTGTGCTCTGCCGAACTTGACATCTGCTCCGCCTCCTGCTGCATTTTCTCTCGCGCTGCCGCTGCATATTCTGTGTTTATATGTTAATAAAACGTTCGAAAAAATAAAATAAAACCATGTAGCGCTGGTCCAGCACACCAGAAGACCAGAAAATATGCAGGGACTCGGGCAACAACGTAAAACCCGAGTTTTTTTCTCTCGTGACAACCTCAGTCATTTCCTTATTCTTTGCACTCAGTGGAGAGAGAGGAGGAGGAGGATGGAGGAGGGAGCGATCACTTGACTTTTGGCAAAAAAACAAAAGAAAACTCCAGATAAGGGATTAAGAAGGGGAAATTAATACATTTGTGTCACATATTAAACAGTCCTGCATCGCTTTGCATCGCTTTGAATGAGAACATGCGGCTGCTTGCTGGGAGAGGTGGGAGCGTGGGTTAGGGGCCAAAAACTCTGCCCCTTCTGTTCTCTGATTGGTCCGGTCAAAAATCAGCTGGAGAAATCGTTGTCTATGGGAGAAGTCCCAGACTGAGCAGTGAAGGGAAATAAGAATTGAACGGAGCTGTGCAGGAAGGCGAGGGCCAGGCTAGAGTTTTGTGTTTGAGACTGTTAAAACAAGATTCATCTATTATCTGTGAAATCTTCACCAGCATAATGAACAAAGAGTCCAGAGTCAAATATCCATTGTCTTAGCTCACAAATTGTTAGTTTGACACTAATGTAATAAGAAACTGTCACTGTGTTAACCTCAGTGAAATATGAACTCATTTTCCCATGAAACAGACAGACCGTTTTAATGAGCTTTTGTTCAAGGACCTTGGAGTTTCTAAAACAACCGATTTGCTACTTGATAACTTCCCTTATTGAAAGGAGCACTTCAGTCTCGTTCCCATGAAGATAAGACCATAAGAACCCTTTCTTTGTTTAATGACATTCCTTTCTACAGGAGATGGACAGATGGACAGCGACACACTTTGGTTAAAACATTGCATGTTATTAATTCAAAAATGTAATTTCTGTTTATTCCATATCTGAATGGTATTCATGAAAATGTGTTTTGAGTAATCTTTTTTTAAGATAATACATTTGTCTTACATTTGTCTTATTTTTTATTTAAAAGGAAAACTTTAAGGCAGAAAACAAGACGTTAGATTTATAAAACAAACTGATGGAGAGACTGGAATATTACATCTCAGACACTTTGATAAGTCTTCACACATACCAAAACCTCTGAAAAGGTGGACAGAACCAAAATGCGTGGATATAATTGTCAGGAATATTGTCCGTACACTGTGAGCAAGTATTAGATGATGTGAAACCCATCCTGAACATCCGATGACCTGTGTAATGTACTCTATGGAGGATTTTGTATTGTATTAATTGTAAATTGGAGTTTTTAATAATCTTAAAGGTTCTTAGACATATCTGAGACCAGCAGTTTTGGTCAAAGTTGACTGACAAGTCTGTCTTCCATTTTACAGTAGGAAGGGATATATATATATATATTCATCTATTTTAATGAGTGTCTGGTAAGACTTGTATAGTAATTTGGGAGGGTTAAGATTAAGGAATTCTAATACACTTGTTATTTCAATCCTAGTGTTATTAAGGTAGCTTGTGCTACAGTAAATATCAGTGATGTTTAACATAACAAAGATTAGCTTAGCTAATGTAACTTGTGCCACAGTAAATATCAGCAATGTTTAATGTACTACAAGCTACATCAGCTAAGCTAATCTTTGCCATGTTAAAAATCGTTGTAAATATCAACGCTGTAGCACAAGCTACTTCAGCTTACCTGATGTAGCTTGTACTACAGTAAAGATCGCTGATATTTCTCACATTACTACATTATTTATTTAGCCTATGACTGCCTTTTATACATAAATTAGTGGTAACAAAATAAATTATTTGTAATTATTGTTCAGTCATAGTATTTAACGTGCTGCAGTTAATGTCACTGATATTATTTATTTTCCACTGTGACTGCCTTTGTTAATAAAGTTAGTTGTGAAAAGTTACAATTTGGTAATTCCTTTTAATCCATGGGTTAAATATTGTTTTAAAACCCTGAAACAAGAACACTTGATCCAAAGCAAAACAAAACAAAAAGTCCTGTCAGCGAAGCAAACAGGTAGTTGACACCTTAGTGATCCAAGCACGTGTCAGAATGAAGGTATCCAGGGGTAGGTGCCATCAGTTGGCACCTTGGAATGAGGATGGTGGAGTATTCCCAGTGAATACTTATATCTCAAGGAAGAACCAGGATGAAGGAAGTCCTGACGTCATTGGAAAGGATACCAAGGACTCAAAAAAGGCGTTCAATACAGAAACAACTGGACTTTATTTGTAACAAAAAACTTTTCGCTTCCCATCCGGGGAGCTTGATCAATTCAATGAGCAGACTGTGAGAGTTAAGTTATAATACGGTTATTATACAGCCTGCTCATTGAATTGATTACGCTCCCCGGATGGGAAGCGAAACGTTTTCTGTTACAAATAAAGTCCAGTTGTTTCTGTATTGAACGCCTTTTTTGATTTTATCAAGTCCTGGACGACTGAGAATCTTCACCAGCATGATACCAAGGACTGGATCAGCAAGAGGCATGGAATGTCAGACGTCATCGTGGTGGTGGTCCACCCAAATGACATTGCAACCTTAGACTGGTTATTACTGATGCATTTCAAAATTTTTATGGTAAAAGTAGGAAAATGAAGAGGACAAAGCCTAGATTATAATGTTTAAAACATGGAATCAGATTATATCTAGATTCATATGGAGCAACAAAAAAAACAAGAATAAAACTTGAAATTTTACAAATATCAAAAGAGAAAGGAGGCATGGCATTACCTGATTTTAGAGAACATTATCATGCTGCTCAAATAACCCTGATAATAAATATAAGTGACAAAAATTATGAAGTAAAATGGAAAAATATTGAACAAAGAGTCCAGGGAAGAGAATTGCGGAGTATCATTGGATATAGATACCATTAATAATACAATTAAGAATGTTAATGTCTTTAGTAAATTTTCCCTGGGTAAATGGATATATATATATTATTCGAAAATGTAAATTAGAGAAACATTTACGTTTGATCCAATGGCCAGCATACAATAAATATTTTATTCATACCATACCATACCATTTTATTTATAAAGCACTTTAAACAGGAACAAGTCCACACCAAAGTGCTGGACAAACAAACACGCAACAGGCAACACAGACAATGAAGTACAACACGAAAAACATAAAAACATTGCAGATCATAAATCAAACGATCCAATACAAATCAGCTGGCATTGAAAGCGATGGAGTAGTAGTGAGTTTTTAACCGGGATTTGAAAACCGAGAGGGAGGGGGCCTGTTTGATGAGCAGCGGTAACTCGTTCCAGAGTCTTGGGCCTGCTACAGAGAACGCCCTGTCACCCCTGCGCTTAAGGCGAGTTTCTGGAACTATTAAGAGTACCTGATCCTCTGACCTCAAAGCACGTGGAGGGACATATGGGTGTATCAGATCCGAGAGATAGGCGGGGGCGAGACTGTTCAGCGATTTGTAGACATACATGAGAATTTTGAATTGGATTCGAAGATGAACCGGTAGCCAGTGAAGGGAGGCCAAGACTGGTGTAATGTGCTCTCTTTTGCGTGTGCTGGTTAGAAATCGGGCAGCTGCGTTCTGAACCAGTTGTAATCGTGCAATGGTGGCTTGACTGACGCCAAACAGAAGTGAATTGCAGTAATCAAGCCTAGATGTAATGAATGCGTGAATCACTGTCTCCAGGTGCTTTTTGGATAATATGGGCTTCAGCTTAGACAGACGCCTCAGCTGGAAAAAACAGGATTTGACGATCATGTTTACATGACTGTTGAGTTTCATGGAAGGATCCATTATCACTCCCAGATTTTTGACTTTTTGTTTTTCGGACAGGGGTAGAGCAGACAGGTCAATGCAGTGGTTTGAGGTTGTGTCATTGGGAAGGAACAATATGGCTTCAGACTTCTTATCATTGAAGCTTAAGAAATTTAAAGCCATCCAGTCCCTGATGTCAGCCAGGCAGTCGAGCAGAGGTTGAATAGAGCCTGTACCATTTTGTCTTAGGGGGAAGTAGATTTGACAGTCATCAGCGTAGAAGTGGAAAGGTATATTGTGTTTCCGGAAAATAGCACCGAGTGGCAGCAGGTATAAGGAGAACAAGAGAGGACCCAGGATGGACCCCTGCGGAACCCCCCATTTAAGAGCCGCCACTGCAGAAGTAAAATCATTGATGGACACACAAAAAGACCTGTCAGAGAGGTAGGATCTGAACCAGTTTAGGGCTGATCCTGAGATGCCCACCCACTGCTCCAACCTAGCAATGAGGATCTCATGGTCGATGGTGTCGAAAGCGGATGTGAGGTCCAATAGGACAAGCAGCACAGAGTCACCAGTATCTGTGGATAGAAAGATGTCGTTAAAAACCTTCAGTAGGGCAGTCTCAGTGCTGTGGAGGGATTTGAAGCCAGACTGGAATAGCTCGGGGATAGCGTGATCCTCCAGGAAGCACTTTAGTTGGGACTCAACTATTTTCTCTAGAAGTTTAGAAACAAATGGGAGTCTGGAGACAGGCCTGAAATTGGATAATACTGACGGGTCGAGGTTTGGTTTTTTCAGGAGGGGTTGAACAGCAGCATGTTTTAATGATTTTGGCACCACACCCGAGGATAGACTGCTATTTACAATCGAGAGAATGGAGGGACCTAGAGTGTGAAAAACCTCCTTTAGAAGCCGCGGGGGGACCACATCGAAGGGGGAGCCAGATGGTTTCAGGCTGCACATGACCTGCTCTAGAGAGGACAGAGAGACTGGTTCAAAATGGTCAAACACAGCAACAGATTGAGGTGGGATGGATGGATCGTGAGATGGAGGAGAAATGAGAGCCCTGGTGGTTGCGATTTTATCTAAAAAGAAATGTTGGAAGTTCTCGCACAGCTCAGTCGAGGCTTCCATGGGTGATTGTTCAGTGAGGTGGAGAACAGAGTTTAGGGTGGAGAACAGAACTCGAGGGTTACGAGAGTTTGCAGCAATGATATCAGAGAAGTATTGTGATTTAGTAGTTTTCACTGCTTTCTGATATCGGCGCCAGCTCTCTTTTACCATCTCAAAAAGAGACCTGCAGTCTGTCTTTTTTCCATTTCCTCTCCGCCTTATTCAAGACCCACAATTTAAACAATGGCAAGAAAGAGTTTTAACAGCGATATGTGTAGTCATTAAAGATGGACACTTTAAAAGTTTTCAAGAACTTCAGCAAAAGTTTGATTCAAGATCTCAAGAGTATTTTAAATATATACAATTAAGAGACTATTATAATAAAGAAATAAAGCAAAAGATGGGTCAAAACAAAAAAGGGATTGTTAGAATGCTGATTGAGACCTATAAGGGTAAAAAATACAGGATATTATCTTTACTTTACAAATATTTATTAGAAAACAGAGGCACTAACACATTAAATATCAAAACAAATTGGCAAAGTGAATTTGAAATTCTGATAACAGAAGAAGATTGGTACAATATCTGGAAGACAAAAATTACAACATCCTCTTCCAGAATTTGGAGAGAACATAGCTGGAAGAATATAATTAGATTTTTTTTAACACCCAAAATTATCAGTAAATTCAATTCCAGAACTCAGCCATGTTGGATAGATTGTGGAGCACTTAATGTTAATCATGCACATATTTTTTGGTTTTGCCCTAAAATTACACAGTTTTGGAATGAAATGCATAACACGGTTGTAACAATACTGGGTTATTCAATAGCTAAGACAGGTCTGGTTTTATATTTAGGCCTGCTGGAAAATGTGGTACTTTCTAATGATCGTTATTTGTTAAAAATTCTGATGGTGGCTGCTAAAAAGGTAATAACCAGAAAGTGGTGCCAATCTGATTCTCCTACCACAAGGGAATGGATTCACACTGTGAATTCATTATTCGAGCTGGAGATTCTAGCACAAAGACTGGGGACACAGGAAGAGAAATGTCTAGATAAATGGTCGAATTTAGTTTACCATGTTTTGTACTTTAGTTTTTTTAATGATTTGAACGTATTGTTTGTTTATTTTTTTGTTCTTTTTCTTTCTGATTGTATTATAATATAATTAACAAAAATAAAATTATTTAAAAAAAAAGAGACAGAACATGGAAGATTCTTTAAAATCTGGCATTATTCGCACGTCTACTTCTCCTGTATGGTCAGCTTTTTTTTGTTGCCAAGAAAGATAAGACTCTCAGACCGTGCATAGATATAAAAGGATTAAACAAGATAACTTTTACAAACAAGTATCCTCTACCGTTGATGGAGTCAATGTACGAACAACTACAAGATGTAGTAATCTTCACCAAGCTGGATCTCTGCAATGCTTATCATTTAGTAAGGATCCGAGAAGGAGATGAATGGAAAACTGCATTCAAAACCTCCCTAGGTCACTTTGAGTACCTAATCATGCCTTTTGGGCTGACAAACGCCCCTACCATATTTCAGGCATTGGTTAACGACGTGTTAAGAGATTTTCTGCATGTGTTTGTGTTTGTTTATCTGGACCACATATTAATTTACTCTAAAGACAGAGAGCAACATCTTGAACATGTCAAAGCTGTACTACAGAGACCGCTGGAAAATAATCTCTTCATCAAGGCTGAAAAATGCAAATTTCACGTGACCACAGTAAACTTTTTTGATTTTATTTTTGAGAGAGGACAGTTCGTTCAGACCCTGAAAAGATCAAAGTTGTGTCTGAATGGGCAACGCCATCTAATAGGAAACAATTACATTTTCTAGGCTTTGTTAATTTCTAAGGGCAATTTATTAAAAACTACAACAAAATCGCAGCTCCCCTTACTCAACTGACCACCCTAAGAAAGTTCTCCTGGACTCCTGATGCAGAGATCTATTTTCGTCTGCTCTCATCCTTACCCACCCTGACACAGACAAACAATTTATAGTGGAGGTAGACGCTTCAGATTCAGGAGTGGGGGCTGTGTTGTCTCGTAGACGCTTCAGATTCAGGAGTGGGGGCTGTGTTGTCTCAGAGGACTTCTAAGGATGGAAAATTACATCCACGTGTGTTCTTCTCCCGACATCTTTCGCCTGCTGAGCAAGATTATGATGTAGGTAACAGGGAACTGTTGGCTATTAAGCTTGCCCTTGAAGAATGGAGACACTGGCTGGAGGGAACCAAACTACCATTCATCATTTGGACTGACCACACAAATCTGGCATATATTCAGGGAGCAAAAAGATTAAATGCCAGACAAGCTAGGTGGTCACTCTTCTTCGCACGGTTTAACTTTTCTATCACCTATATCGCGGGATCTCGCATGTTAAACCTGATGCTCTCTCTCGCCAGTTTTCCTCCACAGAGACTCCTGATACACTAGTAAGCATCTTACCTGCATCCTGTACTGTGGGCATCATGACCTGGTCCATTGAAAGGGACATTAAGGAGGCACAGCAGACTGAACCAGATCCTGGCACAGGTCCTCAGGGGAAAATGTTCGTACCAGCAACAGTGGTCAGCAAGGTACTCAACTGGCTCCACACAGCAAAATTGACTTGTCATCCTGCATGCTACACCTTATCAAACATTTCTGGTGGCCAAACATGACCAAGGATGTCAGAGATTTTGTTTCTGCTTGCCCAACATGTGCTCGCAACAAAAATAACAACAAACTGCCTGCAGGTGTTCTCTTTCCACTGCCGTCCCCCAATCGTCCAGGGTCTCATATAGCCCTGGACTTCATCACTGGCCTACCTCAGTCCTCAGGCAATACTGCTATCTGCACAGTGATTGATCGATTTTCTAAGGCGGCTCACTTCATTCCTTTAACAAAACTTCCTTCTGCTTCTGAAACGGCACAACTTATGGTAAATCACGTTTTTCGTCTCCACAACATCCCAACAGATATCGTATCAGACAGAGGACCTCAGTTCATCTCCCCAGTTTGGAGGTCTTTCTGCCAAGCCCTGAGTGCCACTACGAGTCTTACCTCTGGCTACCACCCTCAACCCAACGGCCCGATGGAGGGGTGCAACCAGGAGCTGGAGGTAACATTAAAGTGCAAGATTGAAAGTACATGTACAGTAGTCCTAGACTTACGACGCCCTCGACTTACGACATTTCGGACTTACGTCACGTATCTCATAAGAAAAATAAAATAATAATATATTTTTTAAATAAATAAATATACAGTTACCAAGCACTTAACCTTTCCTAACACAGTTTTTAAAGATGAAGGAGTGAGTTGAATTGTCTCCCATTCACATAAAGGGAGCTAGTTACTTTAGAGTAACATTTATTATTATTATTTTTTTACTTTTTGTATGTGCTCCGACTTACGAGGATTTCGTGTTACGAACGGTGCGTAGGAACTGAACTTGTTCGTAAGTCGAGGACTACCTGTAATTCTTCTACTTGGAACCAACACTTACCCTGGGTAGAGTACGCCCACAACTCCCAGATGTCCTCAGCGACAGGTCTGTCACCTTTTGAGGCTTCCTTGGGCTACTCTCCTCCTTTGTTCACTTTCAGGACTCCGAGAGCGCTGTTCCTTCCGTTCAGAAACACATAAGATGTCGTAGAATCTGGCGTCAAACCAGGGCAGCTCTTCTCAGAACAGCTGACCAAAACAATATAATTGCTGACCGACACCGCTCCACAGCACCAGATTACAAGGTCAGCCAGGAGGTATGGTTGTCCACCAAATAGATTTCTTTAAAGGATACCCCAAGAAAACTGGCTCCCAGGTACATTGGCCCTATAATTAAAATTATCAACCCCTCAGCAGTCAGACTACAACTCCTTCCTTCCACAAAGATCCACCCTACTTTTCATGTGTCACTCATCAAACCAGTAACTACCAGGCCTTTGAACCCTATGACCAACCTCCCTCCACCCCCATGTTTGATTGACAATGAACTGGCTTTTACGGTCAAACGCCTATTGGACGTACAACAACGGGGTAGGGGAGTCCAGTACTTGGTGGACTGGGAAGGCTATGGCCCGGAGGAACGCTCCTGGGTCTCCAGGTCCCAAATCCTTGACCCAGGTCTAATCTCCTCTTTTTATAGGGACCACCCTGAAAAGAGGACTAAATTGCCAAGAGGCAATTCTTGAGGGAGGGTGGGGGAATTCTGTAGGAGTTCTGGCTTTGCCAGTAAACCCTCTCACTCACAGCTGCAGCATCAAACACCATGGTAACACCATTATGGTAATGTAACGGACAACCTCTAGATTTCCTGTAGACCTTTTAATACTAAAATTTGTCTCTTGTGAGCTTTCTACAGTTGACTTCCAAGTCTAGGATTCTTAGCGCCTTCCTAGGCCTCTGTACTCCCAGTGTTTTTTACTACTCATCAAGATTTTGTCCGGACTGCACTCCGCCTTCAGCAACCTGCCACATCGTCTACTAACCTGATCCTCTCTCCAACGGTGCTCACCTGTTTTCTACTTAGGAACCGCTTGGAACCAGAATCTCACAGCCCTCTCCTCGGATTCCATCTACAAGAAAAAGACTTTACAGCAAGACGTTCATCTACTCTCTCTAATGAAAGATGACTCAAGACTCAATTCAATACTCACTGTAGCCGTTTTCGCATTGACCAGCCCTTAAAGGCCCGGGTGGCCCCGCCCCGCCCTCTAACCCGGGTTCAGCGTGTCCGCATTTTCCTTTTTTTCCCCGGCTCCGCCCTCGTTTTGGAACCATCTCCACCGTGGTTCCATCGGACCGCGGCCCGACGGGCCCAGTTTCACGTCATTTACTGCTCACATTTGATTCGTTGTTTGCAGCAGGGGCTGGACTGCTTCGTGTAGGGGCGAGACCAGAGGGCGTGACTAGCTGCGTGTTGAGTCATCAACTGCGATTTCGCCAGCGCACCTAAAAACACTCTATTTTCATCTAAAAACTACTTTTGAGTGCATAAAAATGATCGGAAACGTGTGTTTATATGCTTAACTTGCTAACTGTAGTGAAAAAACACATGAAAACTCAGTATTTATTTCGTTTTTTCCAAAAATTCGCAACCCGGAAGTCCGCTCGTAAATTTCGCCAGCGCACCTAAAAACACTCTATTTTCATCTAAAAACTACTTTTGAGTGCATAAAAATGATCGGAAACGTGTGTTTATATGCTTAACTTGCTAACTGTAGTGAAAAAACACATGAAAACTCAGTATTTATTTCGTTTTTTCCAAAAATTCGCATTCTGAGCTTTTCGGTAAGAACTGCCCACCCACGTCAAGTGAATACCCCACCCACGTCAAGTGAACACCCCACCCACTTCAAGGCTTGCTCTCCGGACAGTGCGCAATCAACGAGGGCGGGCCAGAGCTGGCTCTGGGCCAACCAGAGACGAGCGGGACCGGGGAGGGCCGGCAAATGCGTAAACGGCTTGTGTCACCTCTTCTTTTTCAGCCACCCGACCCCTCATCTGTAAATAAAAAAAATAATTTTTTGTATACGCTAGGTCTGTCTCTTGGTCGGTCCGCCACTTGTACTAAAATCATGTCAGTTAGTTATATCAGTTTTGTTTTCACGCTTTCATATTGTATTTGCTCAACCGTGTTTGAGTCCGGTTCGAAGGAATGTGTTTTGAAAACATAGGATTTTCAATGTTACAATGATACTGTCCTGTATCTAGATGGCAGAAGATAACATCATTGATGTGCACTGTGTTTCTAGGGATTTTCCCTAAGAATTTTAGTTAATCTTGTTTTGGATGTAATTTTTGACCTTCAGGGAATTCTTGTTGTAGTTCCCCAACATGACGTTTGATCATTTGAGATTGACAACAATTTGAACATGCTTTGATGTAGTCAGTGGCGTATTTACGCATTCCAGGCCAGTAGGCGACCTGTTTTAGAGCGATGAGTGTTGCTTTGACACCTTTGTGTCTAGAAGAGAGAAGGTCATGGGCGTTATCCATTCTCACCCCCCTGTATTTGCGTGGAACCACAAACACAGGTGAAGTGGTTGATCGGAAACATACATTAGGATGCCCTTGACCAACGTAAGTGAGGAACAAACCTTGTAGAGATCCTTTTAAGTCTGGAATGTTGTCCAAGTCTGATGCAGTCAACTCGTTTTTGACTGGATCAGAAAGACAAATAATTATTTTGTTGATTGCAGGATCAAGTGATTGAAAGTTGATAAGATCTTCATCAGATAATGCAGAGTCGATGGACACAACACCGTGTTTTGGTTCAGCATCTTCAGATGCAGTGTTCATGGTGAAGGCATTTTGTGCAGTTCCTTTCCTGCTCCTCAGCCATTGTGAGAATTGATTAAAAACTGAAAAGTTTGTTGAAGTAACCCTTTGGTATTCACTTAACACTGACCAAACGTAAAAAAAAAAAAAAAACAATACCGGTAATAATAATTTAATAATTATGTTCAAAGTACCATTTATCATGAATTTTTCTAATGTCTAAGCATTAAAGCATGATATTCAAAAGCTCTGATGTTCAACTGCAAGTGAAGTACAAGATTAAATCTAGCGCTCTACCGCTTAGAGAGGTACGACCCAAGAAGAAGACATTAGCATTTTGTAGCCTCAAAGCGAACTGTTGAAACTTGGTCCGGTTTCACATTAACAGAACCACATATGAAAGGCTTAGACTGCTGGAGGACAAACTAAATGTTTTCACTCTGCTACCGTCTTTACTCTGCTCAACCTGCTTTGTTTTAATTATTTTTTCTATCCTTGACATGCTTTTCTTTCAGGTTCACCTGCTCCTACATCTGGACCTGCCGTTCTGTGTTTGTTTGTCTCTCCTTCCTGTCCTCTCAAACCCAGCCGGTCAAAGCAGATGGCTGTTTGTCCTGACCCTGGTTCTGCTGGAGGTTTCTTTCTTCTTAAAGAGAGTTTTTCCTTTCCACTTTTGCCACTGTGCTTGCTCAGGATGAGAGACCGTAACAAAGTGAAGAGCAACGAGTCTGCTGGATTCCTTAGATAGAGAACTTTACTTTATGGCTTTTCTATGTATGTGAATGTTCCTGTAAAGTGCCCCGAGACAAACTGGTTGTGAACTGATGATATATAAATCATACCTGCAAACTCAGAAGGGATGGAAAAGGTGACAACCCTAGCGACCCCCACCCCGCGAAAGATTTAGATTTTTAACATGTATCCACCTTATTTCTAGCCCCCATGATGCCTTGCGCGAATTATGTGTACGACTTCCGCCGAAAGTCAGAACCGGTACTTTTTTTACAAGCTAGCAACGCGCTAACTGGTTTTCGTCAGAGGTTTTAGGTCATAAAATATGTGGGAACACAAACGATCACAACTCAAATGTGGAGATATTGTTTTACCGCTACCTACAGCTATTGAGGGGTGGGAGGACGACTTGAAGAAGTGGCCGAAAATAACGTACACTAGCATATTTAGCTACTAGCATACTTAGCTACTTTGTTGACAGTTGCTTCAGATGGCGAAGCGATGAGCAATCTGAAAAGCTCTGAAGCTTATTAGTATCTTCACATTAAAAAGGTTGGTCCTGTTATGTTAAGAGAGGTGGGACACTTTCTTATTTACCTTAAGGCAAACACAGAGTCCAGTCTAAGCATTAAAAATCCACATCTCCAGGTCCAGCTAACAATGATGTTGCTTTGGACTTTTGAGCTGCAAGATGTTTATCTGGACACCAACTGAGCACCTGGAGCTTGACATTTCTTTTGACAAAGACTTTACTGATTCACAAATGAAGCACCTTGAGAACTTTTAATAAAATACAGTAAATGAAAACAAATAATGAAATAGACAGGAAACGATCTTTAAAAACTTGATAATGAAAAAAGTGACATTTAGATAGAAACAGTAGTTTATTGCTAATTAATCTCTGCCCAAAATACCTGGATCTCTAAAAAATACAATAAACGAAAACAAATAATGAAATAGACAGGAAACGGTCTTTAAAAACCTGATAATGAAAAAGGTGACGTTTAGATAGAAACAGTAGTTTAATCCAAAATTTACTGATATAGTGCACACAAAAAACTAACCTTGTAAGAAGGTTAACAGTCAACTATTGTACATAACAAATGAATCATTTTAGCAAATACTTTTCTAATGTAATACAGTTAACATGGCATCCTTTAAAAAAACATGTTAAGAGTTGTGTTACGTTTACAGCAAGTACACCAGTACTGTACACGTTTGAGAAAAATGTTTACATTTAATGTCTTCTCACTTGAAATAAGCTGGCATCCTTTGCGTGTGAATGCTGGAACGATTACATTGACACTATAGCTCTTGCAGCAGGTTCCTTACTGTGAAACCACGATCACCAATCACCTGATCTCCAGCTAGGGCTGGGCCATATCATATCGTTTACGATAATACCGGTAAAAATAGCTTGCCCGGGCAAAAAAAAGATATCATGATATGCTAATTTCATGACGTAATACGTAAGGACGCCCCGCCCCACAACCGAGCGCTTCAAACTGAACTGCGCACCCCCCTTCCACCAGTCTGTACTGGTGTAACACGTTAGCTAAAATGATAAAAACAAACCGTGCGTCGTGTCAGCTTCTGTCCCCTGCTCTGAACAGCAGGTAGAGGATCAAATGCCCCCTACCCCACTGAGCAGCCGCGCTGCGGGCTGGTCTCCCTCGCTCTGAAAACTGTCTCTACAAACACGCGCGGCTCTCCACGGACCAAGAGAAAACCACAGTGAAGTTATTTTCAAGTTGGAAGTTGGATATTCGAGCTCCGTGTCTTCATCGGTGCGTTGCTCTCGTCAGTCCACTTCATGGAGTCTGATTTCGGGCAGCCGCGCTGAGTCTGCCCCTATTCAGAGACGTCATGGTTCACTTAGGGACCGTCAACAAATTTTCGACCGTGTCACTCTTTAGAAACAAAAAATAATATATTTTACATGGAGAGTGATTTAGGAAACAACACCTGAACTTTAGTTTATGTGGTGGTTTTTGTTTATATTTTGTGCAGACTTTTTCAATCTAAATAACAGATCTTTTTTATTATTTTATTTTTATACTGACTGAATACTTTACTAAATAAAGTAATTTCAGTAAAATTAACCCTTGTTGTTTTTTAAAAATTTATAATACTGCAAAGCAACAAGTTAAATTTATTTTGTCAAATAAATGAATTTGATTTCTTTTTTTTGGGGGTTATATCACGAAATTTATCGTTATCGTGATATCGCTCTGAAATATCACGATATAATTTTTGAGCCATATTGCCCAACCCTATCTCCAGCACGCAGATAGTCCAGAAACCCAGAGTTCTGTGTTATATACCTGTCACTGCATTTACCACCATAAGCATCTGAAATAAACGTTTATTCCAGAAGGAGAAACGGCCAATAAATATTTCACAGTGTTATTTGCATAGTAGTGACTGTATGATTCACTTCTGGAGTCCAAGTTTTTAGCTTTCTGCAACACATGTTGTTTTAATTGTTTCACGGGGCAACCGTAGAATAAAGTCGTTGGTTTGTTCGGACATTATGTCAATCCACATTCCAACAGTCATGCTACATGTGACTGTGGTGGTGTTGAGTAGCTCCACACTCTCGTCAAGCCCATCTGAAAATAAAAGTACAGTATACAAACAATAGGGTTAATTTATGAACACACACAAACCTAGATTATATATATGTAAATAAGCGCACGCACACACACACACCTATATATATATATATATATATATATAAACACACACACCTATATTATATATATATATATATATATATATATATATATATATATATATATATATATATATATATATATATAAATAAACGCACACACAGCATACATATATAGGTGCGTGTGTTTATTTGCCAGTTATGAACGAAAATATTAGTATCATTTAATCACTGACTACATAAAATCATAAAACTAAAAGCTGTCTCTTAAATCATACCTGGTGTTCTCGATCCTCTGGATGATACGGAGTCTTTTTTCAGGTGGTTTCTCGTAGCCTAGCCACAAAGAAGGATGCGTGTTTGTTTTCGGAGCATGTTCAACACACACTAGTTGCAACCACCAATTCAGCTTCGTCTGATTATTTGTACAGCCACTAGGGTTGGGCATCGTTTGAATTTGAGCGATTCCGGTTCAGATTCTTCGTTTCGATTCCGATTATTTTCGATTCTCGATTCAGATTCTTTTTGTAGGCGGGGTTAAAAAAAGACATGTCAATTCAATTCAGTTCAGTTTATTTATACTGTATAGCTCCAAGTCACAACAGAAGTTGTCTCAGGGCACTGAACAAAAAACAATCAAATATAAAAATAATAAGTTAACAGAAACTTTAATATAAAAATAATGGTAACACTATTTATCTGAGGAGACTACTTTGAGTTTAACTCCATGTTATAAAAAAGCTACAGTAGTTAGCCAGAGTTATTTCAGGATGAAATAATTTGAACTTCTGTTTGAATTTAATGCTATGAACTTTTTCCTTTTTGTTACATTTACTATGAATTTCTCACAGGGCAGATTAGAGCCAACATGGACTCACCAACATATATTATTATTATTATTATACATATAATATTGTCCAGTGTCTGATGCTGCAGTCATGTTACTGAACTCCCACTGATGGGCTAACCTGGTTCCACCACAGCAGCAGGATCCTCAGACAGAACAGCTGGTGGGATGTCCTGGTATCTGCAGCCCTCTCTCCATTTGTTTCTTCATGGACATGGAGCTGTGAAATTATGTTGTGCCTCTTCCTCAGCAAAACGCTCCTCCAGTGGAGACTTTCTGGACAGACTGCAGGAAGTTCCTAAACAAACAATAGGTTTATCAGTATTATCAGTAAAAAGAGATTATTAAATCATTTTTAAGACTGAGAATGTGTACAATTATTAGCTCTGTTGTTATTGCCTAACTAACCTATGTTTATGTTTATGTTTAACCTATTCAATAATTCTTCAAACTGTGACATTCCCTCATAATGGAATGAAAGAGAACATAAACAGAAATTATATAATACTGAAAACTAGAGACATTTAGACATTTTAAAAGACACAGAGAACTTTAAATGGATTAAGAATGTTAATAAGTGTTGGATTTGAGTGCAATGTAAGTGCAATCCATGGTTGAATTCACATCTGAAAAGGGATGCAACCTTTTCACAACATATGCTGTAACTGTTCTGTGGCACTCTTCATTCAGTTAACACTGACGTTTTTACCTTGGACGCTGGTGAACACTGTGAAGCCATTTCAGGTCGTTTGTCTAAGAAAAAAAATACAAGCTAACGTTAGCATCGTGTTTGTATTTGAGCTGACTTACCGCTTTAAGCGGAGTATAACTTGTTAGCTGCCTTAATGTTGGTATGAGATGTAGTTTATAGTTTATTTATTTACCTGATGGAGCCGAAGAGGTAGCGATTAGCGAAAAGTTCGGCGGAGCGTTTTGCAGACGGACCAGTCTGTACTTCCGGTCGGATACGAAGCGAAAATAATCCGGTGGAGCGCGTTAAAGACGGGACCCTATTTTACTTCTCAACCCTCCTTTGCATGATAGAAAATTATTGCAAGTGCTACACTGACCTGACTGGTCATTTTATTAATCAGTAAGCTTTAGATCTCGGGTGTACACTTCCGGTTGTTTCTTCTTCGTTGGGTTTCGGCGGTGGCTACTTCCGGTCGGCTAACTAGCATCGAACATAGGAATCGCAAATTAATATTTTGAACGATTCCGAGAAAACCGGACAGTTAGTCCCGGTTCCGAACGATTCTCGATTCTCGATGCCCAACCCTAACAGCCACGAACAGCGCAACAGGTACCCGAGCTCCACAAGGACATCGTCATGACAATATTAGCTCGAAATAACAGAAAACAGAACTTCAACGACGCGTGCAGATTAGCAAGTAAACAACGAGGAGCCAATGCAGAAATTCTACTTCCGGAGTCAAACGGAAGTAAGACACATAATCGCTTCTACAGTGACACCCTCAGGAATAAGGTGGATATTAAGCATTCTGGTTTACGCCAAGAAGAAAATTAGAATTAGGGGAAAAACAACATGTCTTAGATAAAAAATACATTTATTAACATATCCTAATTTAATTAGGACATACACAAAAAAGATGGCTAGTCAAAAAAAATTAAATAAAAAATAAATAAGCAACAGCAGCAGCAAGAGAAACCACATTTTTATTTTTATTAAAGTTTTATTCATTTTACATATTTAAGAAAAACAACATAAAAGATAATGGAAAAAAAAAACCTAAATATGAGGGAAAAAAATCAAAATACATAAAATGAAAGGTGGCAGAAAGAAGACATTTTCTTATTTTGTCTGCCCCTTTTTTTTCCAAAAAAACAAACAAAACAAACAATTTACAAACAATCAATTCAAACAATTAACTACCAAAAACAACAGATCAATTTAGTAACATTTCACACTCAATAATCAACAAATAGATTAGGATGCATTACTTAAAGCTTTAGTATTTTGCTAGCAGTTTAGACTTGATAATTTTTTTGAATTTCATCACAGAGTTTACATCTTTAACATCTTTTTCCAAAACATTCCACAATTCCACTCCCTTATTCGAAATAAAACGTCCCTTCAAACTAGTCCTATATCTAGGTTTAACAAACATTTCAATTCCTTTTCAACTGTAACGGCTTTCTCTCTTTATGAAAAAAATTTGAACATTTGTGGGTAGCACATTCTTATGAGCCTTATGCATTACTAACAAAATATTATAATCTACCAATTCACAAAATGTCAATAATTTGAGTTGTTTAAATAATACATTTGATGGATGACGATAAGGCTTTCTAGCAATAATTCTCACCGCTCTTTTCTGCAAAATAAAAATAGAATTTGTTATAGTTGTACAGGCTTTACCCCAAACCTCCACACAATAAATTAAATGTGGAACAAAAATTGAGTTATATAGCAAATAAAGAGCCCTATCATTTAACAAGTCCTTTAGTTTATACAATACGCCAATAGATTTACATAACTTAGTTTTAACAAAATTTACATGTTGTTTCCACGACAATCTCTCATCAACAATTACACCCAAAAACTTCACCTCATCCTCTCTACTTAGTTCAACACCATCAATTTTGATAGAAAATGTATCTATTTTATTTTTGCTAAATAACACATAGTTAGTCTTATCTAAATTTAATGATAACTTATTTAAACTAAACCAAGTTTGTAATATTGAGATCTCTTCTTTTAACAACTCAAACATTTGTTTCAAATCATAACCAAAATAAAAGAAGGTGCTATCATCAGCAAAATCAACACACCTTAGAATACCAGACACTTTTACCAAATCATTTATATACAAAATAAAAAGCTTAAATGGTAAATGGAGCTTATTTATATAGCGCTTTCCAGCCCCCTGTGAGGAGCCCCAAAGCGCTTTACAATACCAGCCATCCACCCATTCATTCACACATTCATACACCGGTAGTGGTAGCCTGCCTTGCAAGGCGCCATCCAGACCTACCGGGAGCAACTCGGGGTTAAGTGTCTTGCCCAGGGACACAACGACACATGGTGGGCGGACGCGAGATTCGAACCTCCAACCTTCCGAGCTGGGGACGACTGCCATTACCACTACACCACGGCTGCCCCAGTATAGAACCCTGAGGGAATCCACATGTGATTCTGTTGAGTTTTGATCTGGTATTGTCTATCTGTACAAATTGACTTCTGTCCTCCAAATCTAAAACATTTAGAAGAGCATTTTTCTTATAACAAAAACTCATTTCTTAAGTTTTTTTGGGCCTGTACAAGCCTTTCAAGGGCCCGTTTCCACTGCTTGGCCATGTGCCTTTTTCATGTCTGTTATGTATCCTGAAGGGATTAAATAAAAAAAGTTTAAACCTCAGTTTAGGTCACCTGAAGTCTGCAGCCTCCTGCTGCACTTTTTTTACTCAGCTAATCAGGCTTGATTGGCTGAGCTGCAAACACCTGCTGGCTCTCTCCCTTTTATAAGCTGGGAGCAAGAGCCAGAACAGTGTGGAGGTTTGGATGGTTAGTGGAGGTTTTAGACAGTGTGGAGGTTTTGGACAGTGTGGAGGTTTTGGACAGTGTGGAGGTTTTGGACAGTGTGGAGGTTATGTGATGGCCAACTAAGGTTGGTGGATGCAAGCAGGAGCTTGTTGGAGCAAACTTGAGAGCCTTTCTGGAGCAAACTTGAGAGCCTTTTTGGAAGGTAAACCAAGTTTATTGAAGGCAGCTGCAGGCTGCATATATGTGTGTGTTCAGGAGTGTCCTTCACCCACCCTGACCACTGTTTGAACATTCATCAGGTGAACCTACAGATGTTTGTTTGTTGAACTGGGAGTTTCCTCCACCCTCCCTGGTTGTAGTGATCTCTTTTTTATTAGAGAGGTCGTTGGTGCTCTCATCTTTTGAGAGTGTTGGTTGGAGCACTAATGTGCTCTGGTTCTCTTGTTTAGAGGCTCGTGTGGACTCTAGTGTACCTAGAGTAGAGGACCTGAGCTGTTGAGGGTTCTGAGTCTCAGAGACTGGGCTCAGGGCTCTGGTGTGCTGTCTGCTGGAGGCAGCTGTGTTGGCTCATGCCTCTCTTCTTTTTTGCATATAATTACTTTCATAACTTTCTGGTTGGGTAAAGCTGGTAGTCCTGTTTTCGCTTTAGTTCCATATTTTAGGCCTAGAGTTTTGGTACAGTTAGCCCGCTGTCTAACAGGGTTCGCCGGCTCTATAGGAGTTGGCTCTGTTGGGCAGCTTTATTTTCCTTTTGGCCGCTTTACCCTAACCCATCTCTCAGTTGAACTTTGTTTCTTTTGTTTGTGACGTGGGATGCCTGGAGAAGCTGGTGGTGGTTCCTGACCAGAGGGAGCTGCTGCAGATGACTTCATCCTTGACCGGACTTTAGTTTAGTTAATAAAATTTCTGTTAAACCTTTTTCCTTGTGTCCTGCGTCCTTCAAATGTGTTTTGATCCTCACCGGTCGTAACATATTTATTGGATGGCTCGTCCGGGATCTGAATTAGTATTGGGGGCTCGTTTGTAAGGTGCTATGTTTTTTGAGTTGTCTGCTCGTCTGTTTGTCTGCACAGGACAAACTTGTTGGAGTGTTTCTGTGAAGCACTTGAGTTTTTAGACAGCTGAGCACCTGCTGTGCATGTTTGTGGGAGTCTGGTTTTGAGCAAACATTGTGTTTTTTGTGCTTAATCTTGAGAGTGTTGTGAAGTTTTTTTTGAAGCTAAGTGTTTTTTGGACAGTAGTTAATAGAATTAACTGCTCCTTTTTACATTTGGTGTGTTTTGACAGCTGTGTGCTGTAGTTTGCACTCTCTCTGGAGCTGACAGGACCAGCTCCTGGTTGCTGATTGAGCTGAAACACGCAGCTGTGTGTGTGTTTTTTGGATTGTGCTGCGTTCAAATGCAGATGTGATTTTTGCTGTTGTTTACAGTGAAAGTTTTTGAAGAAGGGTACAGCTTAAAACTGTTTGTTGGCATCATGGCATTTAATTTAAATAAATTCATTGAACAACCCACTGTGCAGGTCTTTGCAGACTGCACAAGAGTACAAAAGCTGAGTGTAGCAGATCATTTTAACATTGATGTTAGAAAATTTGCTAATGATGGATGGCTAGAGAGTGAACTGCTGTGTGCATTGGTCCAGCTTGGGATATTTCCTGAGATTGATGAACAAGAGCGTCTGAGAAAAGAAGATGCTTCCAGACGAAAGGAACTTGAAGATAAAATAATGAGAGAAAAAGAGCTACTACGACTCAAACATCAATCGTTCATAAAAGAACAGGAAATTGAACGACAAAAACGTCAAGCTGCTTTGCAGGAGAAGAAGCGTCTGTGGGAACAAAAAAGACTGGAGCTGCTGAAGGAGATGAGAGCATTGAGGCTGACAAATCAACATTCCTGTCCCACTGCCTGTCATCCGGTGGTAACTGCACCAGTGCTTTGCACTCAAGCAGGTGAGCTACCACACGCATGTCCTGACTTTGTTTCATCAACTACGTCTATGCAGGCGCCTCTGGAACCTCAACGGAAGGAGACGCCTCAAGACTGTCAACCGGAGGTACGACGACAAGAAGAGGACAAGGTTGATTTAAGCGACAGCTTAATGGTGAACTGTGAAGCAGAGCAGATTCCAGTGGAGGAGGTGAAACTGTTGCTGTCCTCACCACATCTTCAGGGAGAAGATGACAACGATCTCAGTGACAGTTTTACACTGTTGTTTGACACTGAACATGAAACTAAACAAACCCCAGTTCAGTCAGATGAGGACATAATAGACTTAGAAGAGCTAAATGAGGATGACTTTGAACTGAGGGAATGTTTTTTATTTAGCTCTGAGGAAGAGGATGTCCCAGTGAGCCTAAGAGAGATGAAGCCTCACATGACACCTTCTCCTGCTCCTTTATGTCCCATTTCTGCCGCTGCAGAAATTGAAGAGAGAGTGGTGGTGGATGACATGGGACCGTCGCATCAACCTAAAGCAAGAGATTGGTCTGAAGAACACAACATGTTACTGTCTGTGAGAGATGAGATGCTGCTGCCTTATATAGGACATGTTGTAAATGATTCTGAGTTTAACCGTCTCTGCTGTGTTTACAGTGCAACTGATGGCAGAGCTGTTGTAACTGACACGGGGGTGTTGTCCATTGCAGGAAATGAGGAGGACAGATTTTCCCTGGCTGTCGTGAGAAGCATCCAGTCTCACACTGGCACCATTAACCATGGCGTTAGTATTTGTTTGGGGTCTGTTGATAAGCAAAAGCTTTTTAGGGTAAAACCAGACCCAAGACGTTGTTTTGGTTTTAAAACGTTTTGAGAGTGACTGTAGAGAGTTTGTTAGCGGTTTGACAGACTAGTTTTAATGAGGTTTTTGGTCTGTTTGAGTGATAAGGACCGCTACATGTGACCTCACTGTTTTTGTATGGGTCATGTACGATGTTTTTACCTCACATCTACATCACCCCATACAAAAACATTTAGCGGTGGGAGTGTTATGTATCCTGAAGGGATTAAATAAAAAAAGTTTAAACCTCAGTTTAGGTCACCTGAAGTCTGCAGCCTCCTGCTGCACTTTTTTTACTCAGCTAATCAGGCTTGATTGGCTGAGCTGCAAACACCTGCTGGCTCTCTCCCTTTTATAAGCTGGGAGCAAGAGCCAGAACAGTGTGGAGGTTTGGATGGTTAGTGGAGGTTTTGGACAGTGTGGAGGTTTTGGACAGTGTGGAGGTTTTGGACAGTGTGGAGGTTATGTGATGGCCAACTAAGGTTGGTGGATGCAAGCAGGAGCTTGTTGGAGCAAACTTGAGAGCCTTTCTGGAGCAAACTTGAGAGCCTTTTTGGAAGGTAAACCAAGTTTATTGAAGGCAGCTGCAGGCTGCATATATGTGTGTGTTCAGGAGTGTCCTTCACCCACCCTGACCACTGTTTGAACATTCATCAGGTGAACCTACAGATGTTTGTTTGTTGAACTGGGAGTTTCCTCCACCCTCCCTGGTTGTAGTGATCTCTTTTTTATTAGAGAGGTCGTTGGTGCTCTCATCTTTTGAGAGTGTTGGTTGGAGCACTAATGTGCTCTGGTTCTCTTGTTTAGAGGCTCGTGTGGACTCTAGTGTACCTAGAGTAGAGGACCTGAGCTGTTGAGGGTTCTGAGTCTCAGAGACTGGGCTCAGGGCTCTGGTGTGCTGTCTGCTGGAGGCAGCTGTGTTGGCTCATGCCTCTCTTCTTTTTTGCATATAATTACTTTCATAACTTTCTGGTTGGGTAAAGCTGGTAGTCCTGTTTTCGCTTTAGTTCCATATTTTAGGCCTAGAGTTTTGGTACAGTTAGCCCGCTGTCTAACAGGGTTCGCCGGCTCTATAGGAGTTGGCTCTGTTGGGCAGCTTTATTTTCCTTTTGGCCGCTTTACCCTAACCCATCTCTCAGTTGAACTTTGTTTCTTTTGTTTGTGACGTGGGATGCCTGGAGAAGCTGGTGGTGGTTCCTGACCAGAGGGAGCTGCTGCAGATGACTTCATCCTTGACCGGACTTTAGTTTAGTTAATAAAATTTCTGTTAAACCTTTTTCCTTGTGTCCTGCGTCCTTCAAATGTGTTTTGATCCTCACCGGTCGTAACAATGTCACACTCTCCTGCTCCACCACTTCTGCCCTATTCTTTGCTGCACTGGTGGATGGCTGGCAGCCAAACTCCATCCTCCTCTCCATCTTTGTCATCATCGTCATCAGCTTTATTTATAAAGCGCTTTAACACAGCTGAAACAAAGTGCTGAACATAAGATACAAACAAGATAAAAGAAAGCATAAAAACAGAGCTACAAAACTAACACACGGTGAACTAAAAACTCAATTTAAAATACATTAAAATGACAAGTTAAACATGTAAAATCAATACCAATAAAAATTAAGTAAAATCAAGTCTCAGTTGGGTTGAAGGCCAATGAGTAGAGATAAGTTTTCAAACGGGTTTTAAAAATGGACAGTGAGGGAAATAATGTGTAAAGGCAGATTGTTCCATAACTTAGGGGCACTAACAGAGAAGGCCCAGTCTCCTCAAAGCTTCCTCTTACTCTTTGGAATGACCAGAGCAGCTGGTCAGCAGACCCGAGTGACTGGGTTGGAGTATAATGGTGTAGTAGAAGCTTTGCCAAATAAGGAGGGGCAAGGCTGTTTAAAACCTTAAAAACAAGCAAAATAATTTTAAAAGGAACTCTAAAATACACGGGCAGCCAGTGGAGAGAAGCCAGGACAGGTGTGATGTGCTCTCTTTTGCGTGTTCCAGTTAAAAGTCGTGCAGCAGCATTTTGCACCAGCTGCAGACGTGCAAGTGAGGACTGGCTGACTCCAAAATAGAGAGAATTACAGTAATCTAGCCGTGATGAAATGAAGGCATGGATTACTGTTTCAAACTGTTGCCGTGAAAGAATAGGTTTCACATTTGCCCATTTTCTCAAATGATAAAAACCAGACTTTACTGTGGACCTTATTTGACTCTCGAGCTTAAAATCACGGTCCATCTTAAAACCAAGGTTTGTAACTGTAGATTTTACATACATTGTCAGGGGATCTGTCAACTGGAGGGCTCAAACAAGCTCCACTAGGTCCAAAAACAAGTACCTCAGTCTTTTTTTCATTAAAATGCAAGAAGTTTAGGGCCATCCAAGCTTTAAGATCCTTGAGACATGATAAAAGAGGTTTAATGGACTAGGCATCAACTCGCCTCAAAGGCACATAGATTTGGCCATCATCAGCGTAGCAAAGAAAGGAGATGCCATGTTTTCTAAAAATCGATCCTAGAGGAAGCAGATATAAAGAAAAAAGCAAAGGCCCTAAAATTAATCCCTGAGGTACGCCACATGACAAAGGAGCAGAAAATGATTCAAACACAGCAATTTTTACAGAAAATGTTCGGTCAGCCAGATAGGACCCCAGCCACTCCAGAGCAGTCCCACCGACGCCTACTTGGTGCTGTAGACGTGACAATAAAATGCTGTGGTCCACTATGTCAAACGCAGCAGTTAAATCCAATAACACAAGGATCACATGATCACCCGAGTCACATGACAGAAGGATGTCATTAAAAACTCTCAGCAGATTTTATTTATTTATGTATTTATTTATATATTATTTATTTATTTTTCTCTTACCCCCTGGTTGCCTTGCGGACATTCTGGGGGTGGGCCGTCAGGGGTTGTGCTGGGGTGTGGGGGGGTTCGGGGCCTGCGGGTTCGCCGTGGGCGGGGCTGGCAGTGCGCTCCCTCTGGGGCTGCTTGGACTCGGGTGTCCTGTCCTGTCGGCGGGGCGCGGGGTGTGCCGGATCTTGGGACGTCTGCTGCTCTCCACCCCAGAATGAATGGGTCTACCTCCTGGGTTTGGATGTGGGCTGCCCCATGTAGGGAGCAGGTACATGTCTTGGACCTAGGGGGTATAGAGTGTGCATCGGGATTATGAATGGAGCGTGTCGTTATTGTTTGTCTTTCTGTGACTGAGGGTGAGGATGAGGGTGGGTCTGAATGAGTGTGTCTGTGTATGAATGTTTAAGTGTCAGGCTGGGACTTGGACTGCCCCCTCTCTGATACTTCTGAGGCTACCCAGTGTCGCGCTCCTGCCACGTGGCCCCCTGGTGGGTGTTCCTCTGCCTACGGGCGTGCTTGGGGCCCTCACTATCTGGGGCTGGGCGCTTGGGCGTTTGTCAGCTCGGCCTGGTGGCTGCCTGGTGGGGCTCGGGTCCTCTGGTCCTGTCAGGTCTGGACCTGAGGGATGGGCGTCCCCGGTGCCCGAGCCTCGGTGACCGGCCCTGGGGCTACGTCGGTGCAGCGGGCTCCGGCGGGGGCCTGTGTATTGTCGCTGTTGACCCCGGGGGGTCATTGTGTGTGGTCCCTGGTGGGGTTCGTCCGGTTCTTCCACTTGGTCGGATCTGGGGAGTGGACGAGTGGCTCGTCCTGTTCGGGTGGTCCTGGGGACTCTGGGCTCGGGGTCCTTCCTGGGGTCTTGGGCTTTGATCGCCCCTTCGTCTGTCTCGGGCTTTGGGGGGACGGGTCTCTGATGCTTCACAGTCGCTACTAAATGTTCTATTGGAGGAACCTTATTCACTTATGCATGCTCACAACCACACACAAATGGATGCAGGGATGTATAGTAGATGTATGTAGATGGGTATATAAATGAATATAAATATATATGTATGTATATTGTATATATATTTGTAGGTATGGGTATGTGTATTTATAGAAATCTTTTGCAAGGTCATGAATATTATCAGTCTTTATGCTTGTATGTTTCGTTGTTGTGTTCTGTCATGTGCTTTGCAGGATTGTGGACGGAGGTTTGGTGTGTTTGCCTTGTGCTCTTTCTGTGGACAATTGTTGTTTTGTTGTCTCACTTTCTCTTTTCTTTCTTTCTCTATTAAAAAAAATACATATTGGAGTGAGAGGATGGCTATAAGGTGTGAAGGGAGGCCATCTATAAATGGAAAAAAAAAAAAAAAAAAAAACTCTCAGCAGAGCTGACTGTGCTATGGAGAGTTTTAAATCCAGACTGGAACACATCCATGATGTCATGTTCATCCAGGAAGGATTTTAACTGAGCATAAACAAATTTTTCCAAGATTTTTGACAGGAGGGGAAGCTTAGAGATGGGCCTAAAATTCCCCAACACAGTGTAAGCAATCGTTGCTGTCGCTGTGCTTAGTCTCGTGTTCCAGCTGACCTAATGTTGCCACACGGCCTCCTATCTACCATCCCAGTATCTACCATCCCGAGTGGTTAGAGCAGTTGTCCTCCAATGCAAGAGTTGAGGGTTGGAATCCACCAGCAGTCACATGTCAAAAGTGTCCATGGGCAAGACACTGAACCCCTCATTGCCTCCAATGTGTGTCCCATCGTTGTATGAATGTGAGCTAAAGTTCTGATTAGTCTCTTTAGAATGAATTGTTCAATTAGCTTTGTAATCTAGTAGAGTGAATGGGTAAACACTCTTTGCCCCACTTCCCTCAGGACGGAGGTTGAGGAGCATCAAATGTAGAACCACTAGACTGAGGAACAGCTTCTACCCTGAGGCTGTTATTTAGCAGATTTTATTTATTTATGTATTTATTTATATATTATTTATTTATTTTTCTCTTACCCCCTGGTTGCCTTGCGGACATTCTGGGGGTGGGCCGTCAGGGGTTGTGCTGGGGTGTGGGGGGGTTCGGGGCCTGCGGGTTCGCCGTGGGCGGGGCTGGCAGTGCGCTCCCTCTGGGGCTGCTTGGACTCGGGTGTCCTGTCCTGTCGGCGGGGCGCGGGGTGTGCCGGATCTTGGGACGTCTGCTGCTCTCCACCCCAGAATGAATGGGTCTACCTCCTGGGTTTGGATGTGGGCTGCCCCATGTAGGGAGCAGGTACATGTCTTGGACCTAGGGGGTATAGAGTGTGCATCGGGATTATGAATGGAGCGTGTCGTTATTGTTTGTCTTTCTGTGACTGAGGGTGAGGATGAGGGTGGGTCTGAATGAGTGTGTCTGTGTATGAATGTTTAAGTGTCAGGCTGGGACTTGGACTGCCCCCTCTCTGATACTTCTGAGGCTACCCAGTGTCGCGCTCCTGCCACGTGGCCCCCTGGTGGGTGTTCCTCTGCCTACGGGCGTGCTTGGGGCCCTCACTATCTGGGGCTGGGCGCTTGGGCGTTTGTCAGCTCGGCCTGGTGGCTGCCTGGTGGGGCTCGGGTCCTCTGGTCCTGTCAGGTCTGGACCTGAGGGATGGGCGTCCCCGGTGCCCGAGCCTCGGTGACCGGCCCTGGGGCTACGTCGGTGCAGCGGGCTCCGGCGGGGGCCTGTGTATTGTCGCTGTTGACCCCGGGGGGTCATTGTGTGTGGTCCCTGGTGGGGTTCGTCCGGTTCTTCCACTTGGTCGGATCTGGGGAGTGGACGAGTGGCTCGTCCTGTTCGGGTGGTCCTGGGGACTCTGGGCTCGGGGTCCTTCCTGGGGTCTTGGGCTTTGATCGCCCCTTCGTCTGTCTCGGGCTTTGGGGGGACGGGTCTCTGATGCTTCACAGTCGCTACTAAATGTTCTATTGGAGGAACCTTATTCACTTATGCATGCTCACAACCACACACAAATGGATGCAGGGATGTATAGTAGATGTATGTAGATGGGTATATAAATGAATATAAATATATATGTATGTATATTGTATATATATTTGTAGGTATGGGTATGTGTATTTATAGAAATCTTTTGCAAGGTCATGAATATTATCAGTCTTTATGCTTGTATGTTTCGTTGTTGTGTTCTGTCATGTGCTTTGCAGGATTGTGGACGGAGGTTTGGTGTGTTTGCCTTGTGCTCTTTCTGTGGACAATTGTTGTTTTGTTGTCTCACTTTCTCTTTTCTTTCTTTCTCTATTAAAAAAAAATACATATTGGAGTGAGAGGATGGCTATAAGGTGTGAAGGGAGGCCATCTATAAATGGGAAAAAAAAAAAAAAAAAAAAAAAACTCTCAGCAGAGCTGACTGTGCTATGGAGAGTTTTAAATCCAGACTGGAACACATCCATGATGTCATGTTCATCCAGGAAGGATTTTAACTGAGCATAAACAAATTTTTCCAAGATTTTTGACAGGAGGGGAAGCTTAGAGATGGGCCTAAAATTCCCCAACACAGTGTAAGCAATCGTTGCTGTCGCTGTGCTTAGTCTCGTGTTCCAGCTGACCTAATGTTGCCACACGGCCTCCTATCTACCATCCCAGTATCTACCATCCCCGAGTGGTTAGAGCAGTTGTCCTCCAATGCAAGAGTTGAGGGTTGGAATCCACCAGCAGTCACATGTCAAAAGTGTCCATGGGCAAGACACTGAACCCCTCATTGCCTCCAATGTGTGTCCCATCGTTGTATGAATGTGAGCTAAAGTTCTGATTAGTCTCTTTAGAATGAATTGTTCAATTAGCTTTGTAATCTAGTAGAGTGAATGGGTAAACACTCTTTGCCCCACTTCCCTCAGGACGGAGGTTGAGGAGCATCAAATGTAGAACCACTAGACTGAGGAACAGCTTCTACCCTGAGGCTGTTAGACTCATGAATAAATAAATAATGAGAATAAACACAGCAAAATATCACATCATGCTGATGCTGATCTGTTTTCTTGTTGCTGTGATCATCTGTGACCATCTACTCATAATGACTCATGTTCGTGCTGCTGTTTACAGTATAATGATGTTTTTCTATTACATTAGAGTCAGAGTCAGAGTCAGAGAGTCTTTATTGTCATTTGTACCGCATGTGGTACATGTGATGAAAACGAGATTATGTACACGGGGTCCCAGTTACATCCAACAACAAATGCAAGAGAAAAACAGTAATAACATCTAAGATTAACTAAGAAAAACATTAACTAGTAATACACTAAGCCCTAAACACTGCAAAATATCACATTGTGCTGATGCTGATCTGTTTTCTTGTTGCTGTGATCATCTGTGACCATCTACTCATAATGACTCATGTTCGTGCTGCTGTTTACAGTATAATGATGTTTTTCTATTACATTAGAGTCAGAGTCAGAGTCAGAGAGTCTTTATTGTCATTTGTACCGCATGTGGTACATGTGATGAAAACGAGATTATGTACACGGGGTCCCAGTTACATCCAACAACAAATGCAAGAGAAAAACAGTAATAACATCTAGAATTAACTAAGAAAAACATCAACTAGTAATACACTAAGCCTAATATAGTGGAAATAAACAGCAGCACGAACATGAGTTTGTATGAGCAGATGGTCACAGATGAACACAGATGAACACAGCAACAAGAAAACAGATCAGCATCAGCACAATGTGATATTTTGCAGTGTTTAGGGCTTAGTGTATTACTAGTTAATGTTTTTCTTAGTTAATCTTAGATGTTATTACTGTTTTTCTCTTGCATTTGTTGTTGGATGTAACTGGGACCCCGTGTACATAATCTCGTTTTCATCACATGTACCACATGCGGTGCAAATGACAATAAAGACTCTCTGACTCTGACTCTAAATGACAGATTGTAGTGTAAAGCACTTTGAGTATCAATTAGATAGAAAGGTGCTATATAAGTACAGTCCGTGATGTACAAAATAAGTACAGGGGTGTTAAGGAAGCTTTGTATGTTAAGAGAGAAAAACCTTCTCTTAACAGAGGAGGAGGTCTGAGATTTCAACTTTCCAAGACTTACAACTCAGTTTTGGGACTGATTCACAAACGTTTTACACCGGATGGGAGCAGAGGTGTCTTGTCTGTGAATTAGACTAGCAAAGTTTGTTGAGAAACCTCTGTTGTTGGGCTGTGAGGTGTTTTTTGTCAATTTACATACAGTTGTTGTGTCTGCTGTCAGAGACTTCAAGGGAACTCCCTACTGTTAAGGTGTGATCTGTCAATTTACATGTATGTGTTACCTCAGCTTGCAATTTACATATGATGGTGCGTGACTCCTGTTATAAATCCACACGCACACACAGTCTGGTTCATTGAATTGATAAAGCTTTTCGGATGAGAAGCGAAACGTCTTCTGTTACAAATAAAGTCCAGTTGATCTTGAATTGAACGCCTTTTTGCTCTATAGGTGAAAGATCTGGACTGCAGGCTGGACATTTCAGTACCCGGATCCTTCTCCTACGTAGCCATGATGTTGTGATTGCTGCAGAATGTGGTCTGGCATTATCTTGTTGAAAAATGCAGGGTCTTCCCTGAAAGAGATGACGTCTAGATGGGAGCATATGTTGTTCTAGAACCTGAACATAGTTCTCTGCATTAATGGTGCCTTTCCAGACATGCAAGCTGCCCATGCCACAAGCGCTCATGCAACCCCATACCATCAGTGATGCAGGCTTCTGAACGGAGCGTTGATAACAACTTGGGCTATCCTTGTCCTCTCTGGTCCGGATGACATGGCGTCCCAGTGTTCCATAAAGAACTTCAAATTGTGACTCATCTGACCACAGAACAGTCTTCCATTTTGCCACACTCCATTTTAAATTACCCCTGGCCCAGTGCAAACGTCTGAGCTTGTGGAGCTTGCTTAGAAATGGCTTCCTCTTTGCACTGTAGAGTTTCAGCTGGCACGGCGGATGGCACGGTGGATTGTGTTCACTGACAATGCTTTCTGGAATTATTCCCGAGCCCATTCTGTTATTTCCTTAAAGGACAACACCCACCATGACACTAACAATTCACCATATTGGACAATTACTGTAATTTATTATTAGGTCTATTTTCATTTTTGCATTTGGGACAGGCGAGGGTTAAAAAAAAAAAAAAAAAAAACCACTCCCGAATGAATCCGGAAACCTGGCCGAAGAGTCCCGAAGGGTCATGCCTTTTGTTACATCGATCTCCACCCAGAAGGCAGAAGGTAGGAGTGAGTTTCCATGGAGGTTTATGAGAGAGAGTGCGTTAAAACTGCATATTTCCTGGTGCATTTGTGTGTATATGGACCAGCGCTCTGATTTTATTTATTATTTATTTTATAACACCGCTGCGGACCTGTTGCTGCTCTCATTCATTCTGCCCAATGGAGCGAGCCGCGAGCGTCTCTGGCTCCTCGTTCCGCTGGTCACCTTTGAAGTTCCTCGTGCCGGTGTAATTTGCTCCCTCGAGTGTATGTATCTGCTCTTATCTCTCGTCAGCCTTGTTGCGGGGAGCACGGGTCGGGCAGCACGCGCGCAGAGCTCAGCTGCGCGGCTGGCTGCCTTTCTGATCACGGGGCGAGAGAATAAAAAGTCGATGCGGAAATGAATGAATTTGTCGCGATCAAACAAATTAAACTAGTATGTCTAAGTGGATGCTCGCTAAGAATATGATAGACATGAGTGAGCGACAGCAGGATTAATCAACACAGGCAGCTTTAGGGAATATTTAAAAATGCTTCCTTTTTCTTTTCCTCGCTCGCCTGTAACTCCAAGGCGTCACTTTGGTGACGTGAATGCCCATACTGTATATGGAGAGGGGCAGATTTTCCCGGAGCTGCATGCTAAAATCTGCTATAAATCATGAAATAACACATTTAGTGTTATTTCTCCACAATATAAGTAAACGCTCCTGTATTATTTTTAAATAAACTAATAAATATTAATGGCGATGCAATTTGAAAACATGGTGGGTGTTGGGCTTTAACAGTGGCATTCCTGTTTGAGGTGCAGTGACGTTTAAGGGCCCAGGGATCACGAGCATCCAGTAGAGTTTTAAGCGATTGTTCCAGATTCTCTGAATCTTTTGATGATGTTATACATGGTTGATGATGATAACTTAAAAGTTTTTGCTATTTTACGCTGGGTAACACCACTCTGGTATTGTTGCACTATCTTTCTGTGCAACAATGGTGGAATTGGTGATCCTCTTACCATCTTGGCTTCTGAGAGACACTGACACTCTGAGAAGCTCTTTTTATACCCAATCATGTTGTCAATTGACCTAATTAGTGTTAATTGGTCTTCCAGCTGTTCATTATATGCTCAATTTCTTTTTCCAGCCACTTATTGCTACTTGTCCCAACTTTTTTGGGATTTGTTGACACTGTGAAATTTTGAATCAACATATTTTTCCTTTAAAATGTTACATTTACTCAGATTAAACTTTTGATCTGTCATCTATGTTCTATTACGAATAAAATATTGACATTTGCCATCTCCACATCATTGCATTCAGTTTTTATTCACAATTTGTTTAGTGTCCCAACTTTTTCTGGAATCCGGTTTGTAATTACACACACTTGAGGGCTAATGAGATAAATTACTGTAATTCCTAATTAAATGCAATTCATCCTGCCATATTGTGCAGTGTCTTCAGACTTTGCCAGCAAATTAAAAGTTTAAGCTAAATCATTAAATTATTACCATCTTTGTGTTAGATTTATTTATAAATCACATTTAAACACTACTTGTACCATTAAATTAAAAATAAAAACACACACGTTCTCTGTCACTGTCGCAGCTAAGAAACAAACAGCAGCTTCGTGCTGGTGAAGATTCTCAGTCATCCAGGACATGATAAAATCAAAAAAGGCGCTCAATACAGAGCAGCTGAAGCAGCTTCAGCTACCAGAGACACTGACATTACGTTTTCTCACTTTGAAACAGAACAAATGTGGTTTAATGTAGAGACTTACCTGCTGCTCTTCCTTCATCCACACCGTGGTGAAGTTAGTTTACGACTCCATCATGTTTACGTTTCATCAGCATGGTTCTCCCGTTTGTGTCGTCACTTTTCAAAGCTGCATATTGCACAGTTTTTTTTATCTTTGTGAAGCGTCAAGTGCTCCCACATTTTGGAGGACTTTGGTCGAACAGTTTTCTCTGCGACGTTCATTTGTAAAATTCACTTAATTTCCTTTGAAAACACCGCCTCTGCTCTGCTTCTGCCTCCCCCTTGCTCTGTTCAACTCGCATTGCAGTTTTTTTTTTACTTTATTCAGTTCAAAGATTTCGCTATCGTTCCCCCCCCCCCGCTCTGTTCAACTCGCGTTGCAGAGTTGTTGTTTTTTTACATTATTCAGTTCAAAGATCAAAGATTTCGCTGTCGTCCTAGATAGAACCTAGCACTATACTTGTTCCACCAAGCAAAGGAAATTCTAAGTATAAAATGTTCAAACACACTGTTGCAAAAATAAAAATATGAAGCCTTTGTTTTAAATATCCATTTGTTACCTGGTGATATTCTGACAGGATGTTGTGCATGTCTGCAACATCTTCACTTGAGATCTGCTTGATAACCAGCGTACGGTCATAGGAGTTGAGAAGCAGAACCTCGCCCTGATTGTCAGAACTTCTCATTGGGGGGCTGCGAGTCAACGACACCTGGGAGATAATAAGACCAGACAAAATGCCTCTTAGTTCAAAATTTCTCCTGCAGTTATCCGAGGGTGCCCTGCCACCTCAAACAATTGTGTGTGCGCACGTGTGCATATATATAAACAAAAAAGCTCTGGAAATATTTTGTGAAAAACAGAATAATGCACCCTAATGCACTGCAGTGAGAAAAGCTGCACACTATGTAAATAAACCATTCAAGTTATAAAATTTATATTGTAACAAATCATTTTATGAATAAAATGTACTAGACTGAAGCGGCTGAAATGAGGAAATGAGGAAAATGTATACATTTAGTATAAAACAGTAAAACGACTAAGTATCAGTCGTAAAAGCAGTATACACATATATGTATGTACACATACATACATGTATACACAGTATACATCTAGTATGGCACCATGGGCAGCACGGTGGCACAACTGGTAGAGCTGCTGCCTCTCAGCGAGAAGGTTGCCGGTTCAAATCCCGGTCCGGGGCCTTTCTGGGTGGAGTTTGCATGTTCTCCCCGTGCATGCGTGGGTTTCCTCCGGGTACTCCGGTTTCCTCCCACAGACCAAAAAACATGCTTGTTAGGCTGATTGGTGACTCTAAATTGACCCTAGGTGTGAGTGTGAGAGTGGATGGTTGTTTGGTGTGAGTGAGACAGGTCCCTCTTGTAAATGAGTCCCCGTGACTCAACGAGGCTAGCCTGTATAAATAAAGGTTGAATGAAAAAAAAATATAAATGTATCTAGACATTCAAGCGGCTGAAATGAGTTTTCTCCGCAGGGTGGCTGGACTCTCCCTTAGAGATAGGGTGAGAAGCTCAGTCATCCGGGAGGGACTCGGAGTAGAGCCGCTGCTTCTCCACATCGAGAGGAGCCAGTTGAGGTGGCTCGGGCATCTGGTTAGGATGCCTCCTGGACGCCTCCCTGGTGAGGTGTTCCGGGCATGTCCCACCGGGAGGAGACCCAGAGGAAGACCCAGGACGCGCTGGAGGGACTATGTTTCTCGGCTGGCCTGGGAACGCCTTGGGATTCCCCCGGAGGAGCTGCTCCAAGTGGCTGGGGAGAGGGAAGTCTGGGCCTCCCTACTTAGGCTGCTACCCCCGCGACCCGACCCCGGATAAGCGGAAGAAGATGGATGGATGGATGGATGGATGTACTAGACTTATTATTCAACATATTAATCTAAAGCTAAATGTATTGTGGTCATTTAAAATAAAACAAAAACTCATTATTTGCCTTGCTGACCCCATTCAGAGTAGAAAGTTGGGGAAAACTCTGTAGTTAGAATAGAATATTTTATTTGTTTGTTAAAAGGGGGAAATAAAGCTCACCTGATAGTCCAAATCCTCAATACCAAAGCGTTCTCTTAAATTCCGGAAGACCTGAGGACAGTATTCTTTGAATTTGAAGTGTCCTGGAAGATTTTCTCTGGCAAAGAAAAAGTGAAAGTTATTTTTTACCTGCTAGACATCCCACACTCACAAAACATTTGTCAGTCTTTATAGCAGAGGTGTGGTTAGGCCTGGGTATTCAGGACTGTAGTCCTGGATGATTGTGGTTTGCTTAAAACAGGCGGATTAAGTTGTGGTTTCTGCACTGCCAATAAGCCTGTACCTGCTCACGGGACAACTCATTTACACATGCAGGCAGATAATCATGGTTACAGCATGTTTGCTTAGTCGTTTTACTGATTTTAGGTGTTGTTCCCCTTAGACCGCTTATGATGAGTACAATAAATGGACAAAATGTTCCCTCGCCCGGACGCGGGTCACCGGGGCCCCACTCTGGAGCCAGGCCCGGAGGTGGGGCACGTTGGCGAGCGCCTGGTGGCCGGGCTTTCACCCATGGAGCTCGGCCGGGCACAGCCCGAAGAGGAGACGTGGGTCCCCCTTCCCATGGGCTCACCACCTATGGGAGGGGCCAAAGGGGTCGGGTGCAATGTGGGATGGGTGGTGGCCGAGGGCGGGGACCCTGGCGGTCTGATCCTCGGCTACAGAAGCTGGCCATTGGGACATGGAATGTCACCTCTCTGGTGGGGAAGGAGCCTGAGCTAGTGTGTGAGGTTGAGAGGTTCCGGCTAGAAATAGTCGGACTCACCTCAACACATGGCTCTGGCTCTGGAACCAGTTTCCTTGAGAGGGGTTGGACACTCTTCTACTCTGGAGTTGCCCCTGGTGAGAGGCGCCGAGCAGGAGTGGGCATACTTGTTGCCCCCCATCTTGGTGCCTGTACGTTGGGGTTCACCCCGGTGAACGAGAGGGTAGCCTCCCTTCGCCTACGTGTGGGGGGACGGGCTCTGACTGTTGTTTGTGCCTATGCGCCAAACGGCAGCGCAGATTACCCACCCTTTTTGGAGTCCTTGGAGGGGGTATTGGAGAGTGCGCCTCCTGGGGACTCCCTTGTTCTGCTGGGGGACTTCAACGCTCACGTGGGCAATGACAGTGAGACCTGGAGGGGTGTGGTTGGGAGGAACGGCCCCCCTGATCTGAACCCGAGTGGTGTTTTGTTGTTGGACTTCTGTGCTCGTCATGGATTGTCCATAACGAACACCATGTTCAGGCATAAGGGTGTACATATGTGCTCTTGGCACCAGGACACCCTAGGTCGCAGTTCGATGATCGACTTTGTTGTCGTCTCATCTGATCTGCGGCCGCATGTCCTGGACACTCGGGTGAAGAGAGGGGCGGAGCTGTCAACTGACCACTACCTGGTGGTGAGTTGGCTCCGATGGTGGGGGAGGATGCCGGTCAGACCTGGCAGACCCAAACGTATTGTGAGGGTCTGCTGGGAACGTCTGGCAGAGTCTCCCGTAAGACGGAGCTTTAACTCCCACCTCCGGGAGAGCTTTGAACACGTTCCGAGGGAGGCGGGGGACATTGAGCCCGAGTGGGCCATGTTCCGCGCCTCTATTGTCGAGGTAGCTTATCAGAGTTGTGGCCGCAAGGTTGTTGGTGCCTGTCGTGGTGGCAACCCTCGAACCCGGTGGTGGACACCGGCAGTGAGGGATGCTGTCATGCTGAAGAAGGAGTCCTATTGGGCCTTTTTGGCCTGTGGGACCCCGGAAGCAGCAGATAGGTACCGACAGTCCAAGCGGCATGCGGCTCGGGTGGTTGCTGAGGCAAAAACTCGGGCGTGGGAGGAGTTCGGAGAGGCCATGGAGAATGACTTCCGTACGGCTTCGAGGCGATTCTGGTCCACCATCCGGCGTCTCAGGGGGGGAAAGCGGTACGCGACCAACACCATTTATGGTGGGGATGGCGTGCTGTTGACCTCAACTCGGGATGTTGTGAGTCGGTGGGCGGAGTACTTCGAAGACCTCCTCAATCCTACTGGCACATCTTCCACTGAGGAAGCGGAGCCTGGGGACTTTGGGTCGGGCTCTCCAATCTCTGGTGCTGAGGTCACCGAGGTGGTTAAAAAGCTCCGCGGTGGCAGGGCGGATGAGATTCGCCCGAGTTCCTTAGGGCTCTGGATGTTGTGGGGTTGTGTTGGCTTACGCGACTCTGCAATATTGCGTGGACATCGGGGGCAGTTCCCTTGGATTGGCAGACTGGGGTGGTGGTTCCTCTATTCAAAAAGGGGGACCGTAGAGTGTGTTCCAACTATAGGGGGATCACACTCTTAAGCCTCCCTGGTAAGGTCTATTCAGGGGTTCTGGAGAGGAGGGTCCGTCGGATAGTCGAACCTCGGATTCAGGAGGAACAGTGTGGTTTTCGTGCTGGTCGTGGAACACTGGACCAGCTCTACACCCTCAGCAGGGTCCTGGAGGGCGCGTGGGAGTTTGCCCAACCAGTTTACATGTGCTTTGTGGACTTGGAAAAGGCATTCGACCGCGTCCCTCGGGGGGTTCTGTGGGGGGTACTCCGGGAGTATGGGGTACCAGGCCCATTGATATGGGCTGTTAGGTCCCTGTACGACCGGTGTCAGAGCTTGGTCCGCATTGCCGGCAGTAAGTCAGGCTCGTTTCCAGTGAGAGTTGGACTCCGCCAAGGTTGCCCTTTGTCACAGATTCTGTTCATAACTTTTATGGACAGAATTTCTAGGCGTAGCCAAGGTGTTGAGAGGATCCGTTTTGGTGGCCTTAGAATCGCTTCTCTGTTTTTTGCAGATGATGTGGTTCTATTGGCTTCATCAGGTCGTGATCTACAGCTTTCGCTGGAGCGGTTTGCAGCCGAGTGTGATGCGGCCGGGATGAGGATCAGTTCCTCCAAATCCGAGGCCATGGTCTTGAGCCGGAAAAGGGTAGAGTGCCCTCTCCAGGTCGGGGAGGAGGTCCTGCCCCAAGTGGAGGAGTTTAAGTATCTCGGGGTCTTGTTCACGAATGAGGGAAAACTGGAGCGTGAGATCGATAGGCGGATAGGTGCAGCATCCGCAGTGAAGCGGGCGCTGTACCGGTCTGTCGTGGTGAAGAGAGAGCTGAGTCGAAAGGCAAAGCTCTCAATTTACCGATCGATCTACGTTCCCACCCTCATCTATGGTCATGAGCTTTGGGTTGTGACCGAAAGAACGAGATCTCGGATACAAGCGGCTGAAATGAGTTTTCTCCGCAGGGTGTCTGGACTCTCCCTTAGAGATAGGGTGAGAAGCTCAGTCATCCGGGAGGGACTCGGAGTAGAGCCGCTGCTTCTCCACATCGAGAGGAGCCAGTTGAGGTGGCTCGGGCATCTGGTTAGGATGCCTCCTGGACGCCTCCCTGGTGAGGTGTTCCGGGCATGTCCCACCGGGAGGAGACCCAGAGGAAGACCCAGGACACGCTGGAGGGACTATGTTTCTCGGCTGGCCTGGGAACGCCTTGGGATTCCCCCAGAGGAGCTGCTCCAAGTGGCTGGGGAGAGGGAAGTCTGGGCCTCCCTACTTAGGTTGCTACCCCCGCGACCCAACCCCGGATAAGCGGACGAAAATGGATGGAATGATGGAGGTGTTGTTCCTAAGTTAGGGGGCTTTAGGTCAGGTTGTAAGAGATAGACAAGAAGTTTCTCCTGATGTTGCTGTTGCAAAGGTGTTTTATTTTTTATTTTTTACCATTTCAGGTTGATCAAGAAAAGGTCGGCCGAACTGTTATGAAACTTTTTGTGTCACGTCTTTACAAGAATGTTGTCAAAAAATAATCATAATGGTAAATAGAGCTTAATTATATAGTGCTTTCCAGCTCCCTATGAGGGACCCCAAAGCGCTTTACAATACTAACCATCCACCCATTCATATACACATTCATACACCGGTAGTGGCAGACTGCCATGCAAGGCGCTTTCCAGTCCTACCGGGAGCAACTCAGGGTTAAGTGTCTTGCCCAAGGACACAACGACACATGGTGTAGGGAACCGGGATTAGAACCGTCAACCTTCCGATCGGGGGACGACTGCCATTACCACTACGCCACGGCCGCCCTTAGTGGCAGCTCCTGGTTGACTTCAAGACAGGACGCTCCTCAAAGGAAATTTCATTAGGAACTTTGAGCTTTTAGCTCTGTTGAATTTATAACGGCATGTTATAAATTCTTGGCTGATAAACCAGTCTTTGACTTGATGACTCAGTTTATCTAACTGGGAGAGAAAGGACATGAATAGTTTTTGCTGTCCATTCCAAATTGAAACGTTCACGGAAGCAAAAACACTTTTACTAAAGTGTTGACATTAGACATTCAGTCTTCTGATTGGACGTGGGCCAGGAGAAGAGAGTGAAAACGTGAAGCTTAGACTTCGAGGGATCAACAGAGAGTTTGTTTAGAAAACAAAGAGGATTGTTTAGGGAAAGTGTCCAGAAATGAGAAGAATCGAGGAGCCATTTATAAGATTACGGTACTTGGATTAGCATCTTAACATTTCTAAAACAAATCTGAAAAGCTCAACTTGACATAAATTTCAACTTTAGGCAGCATTCTGATTCATGTGTGCACATATTAAGAATACCAGCCTATAATAGAATGACAATGATCATTCAACATATTGAAACATAACATTGTTCACATGACTAACATAAGGTTATACTTTGATTATAGGTCACTTTTGTAAATGAGCCCTCGAGACTCAATGAGATTTACATGACTAAATAAAGGTTGAATGAATATAATTTGATTATATCTGAATCAAACAAAATTAAAAGAGTAGAAATAGTCTCTTTGTGAGTGAATCTGTCCTTTGATTCAAACTAATGGAATAAATTGTGTTAAATGTCTGTTTACTGAGAGGGTCAGTAAAAAGCATCACTGAACAGTTCAAAACAACTCAGTTGACCATGGGTAGGTCCACTACATGTTCCCCCTTTTGGAAGTCGTTGTCCGTCCATGGGGATGAGGTCCAACACGAAAGGATACCACCAAATGTCTCTGATCTTGATGTAATCCAGCAAGTGAAAAAAATTATAATTCCATAATGTTTTTGGAAATTCCATACTGTTCGTAGGTAATCCCATTGCGGTAAGCTTTTAATCCTTTGGAAAACAAAGTCTTATAATCCACAGCGGTAATTCCACAGCAGTAATTCCACAACGATTAGTTTTGTTGATTGATCAGCAAAATTTGTTTTTTATAATCAGCAAAATGTGAATAAGATAATGAATTAAGAGTTTAAGTATTAATGTTTTTCTGACTAAACGTTTATCAATTTTTTAATGCTTAGTGCAACACTTGTGAGAGAAAACATTTTAGTTTAGTGTCAAGATGTATTCATTAAACTGGCCTTGAAGGGGGGGAGTTGTGCAATTTTTCTTAAAAGGCCCGGAGTTTCTTTGAAGGGCAAAGGGCCCATCCTTCTCGGAAAAGCTAGTCTTTGATGAATGGTTGCATATCGCCCATCTCACTTCAAGCCTGCAGTTCTTCTAAAAAAAGGGAGTAAAGTTGGAGATGGAGCACAGCTCAGATAGGGATGAGTTGTGGTTTCAGTTAAGGGCAAACTGACCCAGGTGCCTAGCACCACTCTGAATAAACAAGTTTGAGTGAAGTCATTACACGCACTCCACAAGGTATAAAATGAAAGAGTGATCAGATGAACATTTGAGAGTCTGCCATGGTCCTGATCAAGATGCGCGGCCGCGTTGATGTGTGTATTCCAGTCAAAATTGTGATGGCTCTCCCAGTTTGTGTCGAGGTGAGGGATTCTTGTAACATCAATGCCTAAGTGTATGTAAGTTTTACTGTAGCGAGAATAAACAGACACTTTGATCTTAGCAGGAAAACTGTTTGTATGTTTGACTTGTATGTGCTTTTACTTTTTTCCTTTTTCTGTCAGACTTCTTTAATAAATGACAGATCATTATTTTTAATCAAGTCTTGTGTGATTTTCTTCCAAACAAGCGATGCCTATCCTTCACAAGCCTGAGAGAATGATTTAATATAAAACAATAAACATTTGGGTTGATTTGAAATTTCATAAAACATTTTTGACGTCACTTCGCAGGATTGAGATGAGAAGGAATGTACCACTGTTTGGAAGAAAAAAGGGAAAGTGTAAAGCTGTGTTCTTGTGGCGGGTATGAAGTCCCAGTTTTGTTACTGCCAGTATGCAGAGGTGAAGTGAGAGCTGATAAGAGGTGTGATTTCCCGTCAGCAATTTATGTCTTGTCGTGTCTTGATCAACATTTAGGGGGCGCCTTAAGCTGCTGATCGATTCTTTGAGTGCGGAAGAGAATAAGATTTAAACAGGAATTGTTTATGTATAGCTTGCTGTGCACACAGCTAGAATGGTAACAGATAGGAATGAAGATTTTGTGCCAGGGTTGAAAGCTAGAAACCCTTGTCGATCAGCTGTGAGTTTTGCCTGAGGGAGTTTTGAGAATATTTATTAAGCCCTGAAGAAGTTAGGTGATTTATTTGGATAGCTTTATCAGTTGAAGTTAAAAAGGTCAGGTGATTTATTTTTTGACAGCTCAGTTGAAGTAAAAAAAAAGGAGCAACGCTTCTCTGTGTGTAAGATTTGCAGCCATGTGTGTGAGGTTGCGGCGGAGCTTGTTGAGACAGAGCGGATTTGCAAGTTAGAGGTTCAGCTCTTTTTGTTGTAACTTGTCCAAAAGTTTGAAGTACATTTGGTGAGGTCAGAGGCGCACGTGAGGGAAAATTAACAGAGTGAAAAAAAAAATGAAAAAAAAAAGTGGCGGAGCTATCTGAAGAAGATCAAGTTAAAGAGAAAGAAAAAAGACGCTTGTGTGTGTAAGAAATTCCTGAGGTCAGAGAGTTGGGAGTTTTTATTGGTTTAAGATCAGAGGTGCATGAGCAAAAATTAACAGAGTGAGGAAAAGACAGAACCAGAATGGTTGAGCTAAAAGGTGGCAGGAAGAGGAAGAAAAAAAAACGTCTACGAGTTTTTGTTGCAGCTTGAAGGAAAGCGTATGTTTGGAGCAAGAAGGTACATGGTGTGCACATGCGAGTGTGTTTTGGCTGTAGTGAGGAACGCATGAGGAAAGTGGTTGACCTGAAAAGAGGAACAGAGATGTACAGAACTATTTGTGTTGAAGGAACGGAGGTCAGGAGACGGTCCTTGTTTGATGTTTTTTTTTTAATGCAACGTCTGCCTCATTTCCAAAACAGAGAGAAGACGGCAGCTTTGAGAGAACAGAGAGAGAGAGAGAGAGACAGAGAGAGTGAGGAGCAGGGGGGCTGATAGAGAGTGGGGGATCAGTCAGCACCTCCGTTCAGGAGGAGCTGAGAGACAGCAGCTCTGAGAAAAGAAAAAAAAAGAGTCACTGCTGTGTTTGAGCCGTTGAAAAGGTCAAGCCCAGAAATTAGGATTACAAATTGGTCAACAGGTGACATTAGAAATGTATTGGAAGAATCAGACAATGAATAAAAAAAGAGGGTTTTTAAGTTTTTTTCCCCCTCCTCCTCCAAGTTTAAAGAATGAACCTTTTATCTAAAAAGATAACTAATACCTGTCATTCTATGTCAAGCTTTTGATTTTTTCTACAGCTTGGTGTCTTGACGTTTGTCTGCTGGGACAACGGAGGTGGGCCCAAAGGACTACGTGACCGACTCCAGAGAGAGGCGCCTGAGGGTGGTGGCTTGTGTCGTGTGTTGGGTCATCACTTCATCGCTGTTACGGTGCTGCTGGATGATTGGCACGCCTGAGGGTGGCGTTCATGTGCGTCTGTGCCGCAGTGCTTTTGATGACCATACCTCTGAAAACACGAGACGTGTCCTGAGGGGGACAAAGTGAGTCTTTGCCTCAAACTGTACCGTTTTGAGAAGACAGGATGACTTCAAAATGTCCTGTAAATCAGTCCGGCTGGTGACGAGTGTGAGTAGAGGTATCCAACGGGTGTGACGTTCCAGTGTAACAACCTTGTGCATCGACCTTTAAGGTCTGTTTAGCAAGAAGATATGAATGAATGAAAAGACGGCTAAAAGAAGTGCTTGCCAATCTTTCACGTGCTTCGAATAAAACTACATGTAAAATTGCAGGTGTTACATGTAAGCAAGCTGTTCCAGAGGGTAGAGCCATGAAGGACCTTCGTGAGTTGTGAACATTTCTGATGTTCATTGAGTTTTTTTTATTTTTATTAATTTTATTTGTAATGATGAAATATGATATGATGAAATGTGATTTTGTTTTTGAGACTAAATGATGATAAGACTTCTTTATGAGTTACAAATATATCATGGTTTGACATGCAAAAGTGTAGACAGCTTATAAAGGAGCTGTTAACAGGTCAATGTTTTAACCAGAAACAGAGTGTTGTGTGACGAACAGTAATATCGTCCTCAGAAAATACCTAGGTGCCTTTTTAAAGGATGAATGTGTTGTACGCTTGTGGGAGTGGGGACAACAAGACTTATTGATTGATTAATTGGCAATTCTGCTTTGCAGTCACTCTGGACCCCTTCTGATGCACAACAAACGGGTCCATAGGTGCCGAAACTTATGATTGAGTTTCTATGTCTGACTGTCCACTTGAA